>RJWJ010003398.1:0-86915 GCA_004363605.1 Indri indri
TTCTGCACCCCGTTCAACTTTGCATGTGTTTGTGTGACTTGAGTTTAAGTCAAATTAAATACCTTTGGTTTGAGCTGCAGACATTATCCAGATAACGCAAACATAAGCGTCTGTGCAGTTCAAGTAAAGAATGATCCGAAATGATGTGCTTTATTTTTTGTTTGTAGACTAAAGAGTTAGTACTCAACTCTTCCTATGTACATAGCAAAGTCAACTTTTAGTTACCCTTGTAAAGCAATAATAGATAAAATTAAATGAAAGAATTTACTATGTGTTGGGGATTGCAGTATGGTTTTATATGCAAGTTTTCAATTAATCCTTAGAAGATGGTAGGAGGTAGATATTATTTTGCCCTCATTCAGATGAGAAAACTAAGGGAAAAAAGTTGTCTACAAAAAACCAACTTGCATAAAGATATCCATGAAAGGTTTATTTATAGTAATCCAAAAACTAGAAATAACCCAAGTGTCCATCAACAAATCAATGAATAAATAAATTGTGGTATATTCATATAAGGGAATACTATTCAGTGATTAAAAAAAAGAATGAGCCACTGATACATGTTGCAACATGGATAAATCACAAATACATTATGTTGAGCAAAGAACCAGCCAAAAAAATATACAAATGATATGATTCTATTTATACGAAGTTAAATTATTTAGCTTATTTATATGAAGGTAAAACTAATCTATGCAGACAGAAATCAGAAGGAGAGTAGGTACTGATTGCAAAAAGACAAGAGGAAACTTTCAGGAGTGACGGAAATATTCTACATCTTGATTGAGGTGGTGTTTACACAGGTATATGTATTTGTCACATGCTTGTTGAAACCCACTGAATTGTGCATTTTGTTTTATGAAAATCACATTTAAAAAGAGTAATGATAGATAGATAGATAGATAAATAGATAGGGCTCAGCATTTCTTGGAGTTAAACAAGGTTAGCTAGTTGCTTAAGGTTATATAGTTACAGTGGAAGTGGAATTTGAACACAATATGAATGCAGGGAGCCTGATTGCAGCTTGATTCTTTGCCAAGTCATTCATGAAACGATCCATAAGGGTACTGGCAGCAGCTACATGCAATACATTTTCCTAGCTGCTCTGGGGAATAAAGAAGTTCAAATAAATTAATTAATGCATGTAAAGTGTTTACAACAGTGCCTGGCATATAGTAAGTGCTCAAAGTGCTAACTACCATTTTTATTATAAAATATAAGCCTTGCTCTCAAGACAATTATAGGGTACCTGAGGAAACAAGTCATTAAATCATAAATCATCAAACAATACAAGAATCATAGTTCAGTATAAGAAATGGCAAAAGGATCCACCTAAAGCCAAGGCCAGAAATTTGGTGTCTACATGTGCCAAGCAGCTTAAAAAATGAGAGTGCAGTAGGGATGGGGGCACCAGAGAACACAGTCCCCATTCAGTGGGATAACCCCTCAGCACCTGGCAGCCTACTGTTGCCATGTGAAGATGCCAGCCCGGTGTCGCCAACTCTATTGTGAAAGAACACAGAAATGTAGATGTTTATGTGAAATCTCCCAATTTTTAAATGTTGGACACTACTATTGAAGTATTTTAAAGTATTTTAAAGCATTGAGCTTTCAAAGCGCATTACCTGCAGGTTATGAGTTACAGAATACATCCTAAATGCAGTCTTAAGAACTCTGAGAGGCCACCAAAACACCTGCTTTCACCTTAGTCTTTCTGTTCATCTCCAATCTTGACATGGGAATCTAACCAGCGGGGGTAAAGGGACTTACCCAAGATTATTCAACCACTAGAGCATAGCTGGGAACTCAATCAATGCACTGTTTAGTGTTAGTAGATGCCAAAGCTGGCCACATCTCTGTGGGTTCAGCCCCCCTGGCCTGGACTACAGAAGGGAAGCTTAGGAGGTGGTGAGCTTGGCATGAAATCTCCATGGTGGAGACATTACAGTGAGGGGAATGTCATGGGAAAAGAGAGGTAAATGTTCAAAACATGTTCAAAGGATATGAAGGTCATTCCAGTTTGAGGTGGGAAAAGTCTTGAAATGGCTTAAAGAGAGCCTGGGAGACACAAAAGTTTTATATTCTATCCCACCCTTCCTGGGGCCTTGGAAGGTTCGTAGAGCAGAATGGCATGACGAAAGGTCAAAGTGGATCTTGAAAAGGCCAGGCTGACGCGGTGCTCAGGACGGACGGTGGGAAGTGGCTCTGAAGTCACAGAAGACATGTTCTGCTTCTTGGGCGGGATCACATTGGATCTGCAAAAACGCGAGGGGCTCAAAGGGTAAGGTGGACCATTGTTGCTAAATACATTTCTGTTCTTTCTTCTTTTGCATTTTCTTGTACATTAATTTCTTCAAAGATATTCATTACTTGCTAGGGGAGTGGCGTAGGAACCTAGGCATTTACAGCAAGAATGAAAAGAATTAATATTCCATTTCTGATACTCAAAATAGGATTTGGTATTAGAGATAATCTTGAGGTTCAGGTTTCTTGAGACAGAGGATTTTATAAGTTTTCTCATTTTTCCTTTTTTCCATATGAGGAGGCTCTCCTGGTGGACTTCGTCATGATATCTCACTTAAGGGAACTTTCTGACAGACAGGAAGATGGAGGAGAAAAATGTTTTCAGTACCCAGTGGATTGTGAGAAGCATGACATAGAAGCAGGAGATGCAGATTGTTGCTTGTGGGTTCATATAGCTTCTCTCCAGATCCAAGTCCCCGATCAAAAGCTCCTGAGCATTGGCAGGCATAAGGAGGGTTTGCTCTAATTCTTCCAAGCTTCCCTTGCTTTCCACAAAGCGAGGGAGGGGCCCTAAAATCTCAGTATGTCTCCTCATTAGCTGAAAGTCTGCCTGGGAAATTTGCCACATCTGTTTGCCAAAGCGTGGGTAAATGACCCTGTGGCCAAGAGCCAAAGGACAGACAATCTGAGCCAGGCACATATGTTCTTGGTTGTAGCAAGCCTTCCAAGGATCTGCAACACAGGTGAGATTAAATGTTGAACCAAGATCAACAGGAAAGGCTGGTGGCATTGACCACACCAGTAAAGGTATCGGACCATGAACATCATCAGCAGACATTGGCACACTCCATGGTGTACAACCAACCACACCTTAGCAGCCCAGAGACAACTGCTCCACATGGACCCTGGGATCCCTACTCACCTCTGCTGTCAAGAGACCACATAAGCCGCACCACTTCCCCCGGCACAATGGTTTTCCACATAGAAGAGGAGGAAAGGAAGGAGATAGAAATCACAAGAATTATAATTTATTCAAAGAATAAGCAGTTAACTAAAGATAATTTAAGAAACAAACTCAAGGAATGAGATTCAACCCAACCATGCTTTTCCCCTTTCCATCAAACCTACTTCATTTTTTTGAGGAAAAGTAGATCGATTTTAAGTGTAGATTTATAAGAGAGTGTATCTGAGTGCACTTTGAGTCAATTAGTGGCCCCGCTCCAAACATTTCCATTCCAGATGTATGCGGAAATAGACATCGGTAAACCGAGATTCATGTCAAAAGTCCCTTTTGACTATTAATTCGGCAAATATATATTGAATGTTCACTGTATGCCAGATACTGTCCTGAGTCCTGGGGATTCAGCTTTGACCCAAAGCTGACATGTCCATCTTACCCATGAAGCTTAAAAGTCTCGGCATGGACAGGCATTAATCACATCTGTCCAATAAATGTAGAAGTACACTGTGGTAAGTGACTTAAAAAGGCATGGCAAGGGCTCTGAGAATATCTGGTAGAAGGATTGAACCTAGTCAGAAAAATCGAGGAAGGCTTTCCCAAAGAAGTGATGATTTAGTCGAGCTCTTCCAATGAAGAAGCCATTTTAAAAGCAACAAGAATAGAGAATCGAGGCAGAGGAAACAGCTATGGTCATGTGTGGGACCCAGACCATGGTGTCTCGCAAGAGCAGATCATTGAATTTTCAGGAATTTCACAAGCCAGTTGATGTCATGTTGGGAATATTTACACAGTGGAAAATGAAAATTAGCAAATGCCACCAAATCAGAATTTGTTAGGGCAGAGGAAATAATTTTGTTCGTTTGTTTATCGTGAGCTAGTTTTTAATCAATTGACAGCACACCACCCTAAACAGTGGTCCCCAACCTTTTTGGCACAAGGACTGGTTTCACAGAAGACAATTGTTCCATGGACTGGGGGCGGTGGGGAGGATGGTTTCAGGATGATTCAAGCGCATTACATTTATTGTGCAGCCAAACCTCTCTGCTAATGATAATCTGTATTTGCAGCTGCTCCCCAGCACTAGCATCACCGCCTCAGCTCCACCTCAGATCGTCAGGCATCAGATTCTCACAAGGGCTGCACAACCTAGATCCCTCGACTGCGCAGTTTACAGTACGGTTTGTGCTGCTATGAGAATCTAATGCCGCTGCAGATCTGACAGGAGGTGGAGCTTGTGTGGTGATGCCAGTGATGGGGAGCGGCTGTAAATACAGATGAAGCTTCCCTCCCTCACCCACTTCTCACCTTTTGCTGGGTGGCCCAGTTCCTAACAGGCCATAGACCATTACTGGTTAGCACTGTGGTTGGAGGGAGGACAGCAGATATACTGGACAAAAAGACAATTGAGTATCCGGGGTACAGATCGTGAGGAGGAGCATGATGGTAGATGAAGCAGAAAGTTAGGGGCTGGAACATGCATAATTAGAAAGGTTTTGTTAAACACTTTAGTCTTCATCTTAGAGCAATCAGCCATCATTGAAGTATTTAAGAGCAGGATAAATAATTCAAACATATAGTAATTTTCATAAGACCCATCTGTCTGAACTTTGGAGATTGGATTGGAAGAAGTCAAGAGAAGACATACATGACTGTTTGCAAGGCAGTAAATACTCCCAGAAGTAGATAATAGTAGCTTGGACTCCGCCTGTGTGTAGGCAGTGAAGATGAAGAGACATAACAGAGTGGAGATACTAGGGAGCTAAAAATCCATAGGATTTGGCGAAGGACCCGACATGGCAGTGAATTGATGTGGATTTCATAACTGGATGTACTGTCAGGATCCTTCACAAAAATAGAGAATATCAAAAAAAGATCAACATTTTTGGTGGTAGGGAGAAATACTGTATAAGGGGTATAAGGGTTGTTTGGGGACATGTTTGGCTTGATGTCTTTGAGGCAGCCCCAAGGGCATGAGGGATGAGGGATCTGGGCTGCAGGTATAAATCTAAGAGTCGTATTTAAGAGACCATGAAAATATGGCCATGGGATACCACAGTGAGAATCTGGAATGAGAACAGAATCAGGCTGAGTATTGAGTCTTAAGGAATTCCCAATTTTAAAGATATTGTTGAGAATGATGAACCTGAAAAGGAGCAACCAGAATTCTGTTCATTTCCACAACAAATCATTCAGTTTGTCAGGGGCTATGTAGGCAAGGGTTGCCACAATAGCACGAGGAAGCCAAGGGCAGTGTGAAAGGGTGGTGAGAGGAGATGGTGAGGAAATGGATGCAATGTGTGTGTGCAAGTCTTTCCAGAAGGTTGGCTGAGATGGATACAGCTATGAGATCTATAAAGCTCTGTGTGTGTGCGTCTGCCCGTATGTGTGTGTGGAAGTGGAAGAGACATAAGAATTGTTAAAAAAAAAAAAAAAGCAAAAACACTGGGCTAGCCCAAGTTAAGAAGGAAACTTTTAACACAGAAGCAAAATAAGGCAGTGATGGAGAGGCAGTGTGCAACCCACAGGAGGAGGTGCCAGAACCTACGGTGCTGAGGAGAAAGAAGACAAGGTGGGTACTGATGGTCAAGGTTATCTGTTTCATAGGAAAAATTACCAGAGTTTCTGTCTGATGGTTTCTATTGCATCTGCAAGGTGTAGAGACTGAATTGCTCTACTTTTCACTTCTGGAAAAAAAAAAAAAAATAGACTAAATGCCCTGTATGGTTTCTCCCTGAAAAATCTTTGAGCCTGTAATTTAACCTGTGTGTGTTGAATTTCTCTGATCTTGACAATCTCAAAACTTAGAAGCAGAAATTAATGATCTTATCCAACCCCCTCATTTCAATTCATTCCCCGAATATGAATTGAGCATCCACACTCCAGACACTCTGATAAGCACTGGGAATTCAAAGATAAACGAGACAGCTCTGACTCAGAAGAGGTGATGGAACACAAATATTTATACAGTGAACTATATCGTGGTTGCAAGCTCTGCAGCAGGAAGACGGGCAAAACTTGACGTTCTCAGAGGAGGAAGGTAGTGGGTTCCAGGGCCAGGAAAATGATCCGGGTCTCTAGATGACAAATTCAATGCCTTTCTCACTATCCAGATATAAAATTACTCTTATTATTCCACAAAAAGATTTGCTGTGTAAATCTATTTGTGTAACCCACAGAGATAATATAATCTTTCAGCCTTCTTACTAATACCCTTCCATCACCAATCCAAGATCAACATTCATATACTCTGTTGGCTGAGAACTGTATTATTTTGATTTTGGTATAAACCATTCATTTGCATTTAAACGATAGTTTGGAAACCATTAAACACTAGATGACCACCATCCTAAATTCATTATTCACTAGGATAATTCTACTTAGCTGTGTCCATGTGAGGCCACAGAATCCACCACATTTTTGTAAGTTTATTTATTTTGTGTGTTACTGCCTCTGTCATAATTCTAACCTGCTGGTTAGAAGTAGCCAAAATGTTTGCCCATTTTTCAGTTCCGTGTCTTTTATCCTGTAGGTCGAACCTATACTAACGGTTAAAAAGTAAAAACTTTCGTCATTGAAGGTTTGGCATCCTATGGAGTAAAATATGCGTTGAAATGAATTCTTGCCTTCCTTTATTTTTTTTAGAAATTCATCAGATATTTAAAGAAGACCCCACAATTGTCTGAGGTGAGGCCAAGTGCATCAGGGAATAAAAATAAGGGAGATAGAAGCTTTTAATGTAAATGCAGACATTCAATCTGGTGCCTGATTGCAAAGCAGATATTGGATCTTTCAGAGGAGGGGAGGGGGGCAGTTCCAAGAACAAAGACTATTTAATGACGAAGTTCATAGCTCTCAAGCTAACTTAATGAAAAAAATTCTGAAGCGTCAAGTATTTAATTCATTTACTCTCTTCAGAGCCTTTTCCCGCCCCGGGAGCTGTTCCGCAGCTTAAGGACGTGGTAAGGGAAGGAGTTATGACAGATTCGCTAATCTGCTCACTCCACAAACAACCCACCACCTACCAATTAGCAGGCGTTGCACCAAGTACCATGCGAGGGATGTACAGATGAAGATGCCGTTGAGAGAGCTGCAATCTTGTGGGGAACAGATGATGGAAAAAGCAACGCATAATGAAATTTATGCTAAACAGGCACAGAAGCAACATGCTCTGGAAATTCCGAGAGAGACGAGCTATCATCCTCTGATTGTGGGGTGAGGAAAGCTTCTCAGCAGTGTTTAAGGATAAACAGGATCTAGATGTTTGGAAAAGATGGGGAGGACATTCCAGGCTACAGCTTCTGTCACAAAAACTGGAAATCGTGTGGCAAATACCACTGCACAAACCCAGATAAGAATACTGTATTTTTCCTCCCGTCTGGGAACCACTGAACTGTGCTCACATTGATGACTGGATTTAGGAATAATTTGTTGTAGCAAATCAGAACCACAGACTCTCTCTAAATTTTCTCCTTCTGGTTGTTATGACTCGAGGCCTCTCTCGGTATCCGGCCACACAGGAGGGGAACCCTTGGAAGCCACAGATCACTTCAGGTCACCCCACGTGCCACTCAGAGAACAGACAGAGTCGTCGGAGTGGGAGAAAGAGCCAGATGTTGGGTGCAAGAGGAGTAACCTTTTTTGTAAGTGCAAAGTATACATCTTTACCTGAGTTAATGTTTCAAATGGGTCGCAATCTTATCTCACCAGGCAGATCTTACCTCACCGAGGCCCAATTCTGAAACCTTGGTGGGGAGAGAAGCACAGCCATGCGTCTTACTTGGGGGAAAAGACTCCCAACCCAAGAAAGAGATTCATTTTTTAAAAACCGAGTGCTAATCCGACAGTGGTTTTTCAAGAGTGCCTCAAGCATTAGTAGGTCATTAAATCTTTGTTAACAGGCCAGGAAAAAAACGTAAAAGGAGGGAAAAAGCGGGTCATGGTCCTGTTTAAGTTTACACAGCATGGAAATTTCATCAAATCACAGAATTGCAGTGATGAAAGGAACCCCGGGAGCCCCAGAAAAGGCTTCTTCTGCTGGAGGCCCCTCCACGGCATCCCGGGACAGAGTTCCACTCACCTGGTCTCCGAGGAATGCGATTCACACTGACATCTGACTGGTCTCTGGATGGTGGAAAGCACTCCCTTATTTTATGCAGAAAGTTGTCTAATTTTGGTTCTCCCTTTTTGATTTAGGAATATACGAATCAAGGTAATACATCTCCTACTCCTCTTCAGAAACCTGAAAACTGTCTTTATAACCTGAATCTTCCTTTCTTTAGGCTATTTTTTTATATAATATAGTTTTCTCAACATTTCCTCATACTGCATGGTTTTAAGGCATACATAATCTTCACCAAACCTGGTCCCCCCTCCTGAAAGACATCCAGCCAGGCCGTGCACCCTTTGCCCTGTGGCCTGAGAAGCGAATGAAATACTTCAATACAATCTGACAATGTGGAGTAAAAGGCTACTATTACCTTCATTCTCAAGATACATTTTTTTAAGTAACCACAAACATTATTTAGGAAAGTACTTTGTTAGCACTTTTAAACACACGTCTTTAAATTATCAATCAGCTTTGGATGATTTGCTCCAAGTGAAGGAAAATGAGACAAAGATGATAAAAATTTTAGCCATATGTCAAGTATTTGTTTGGCATGCCACTGAAGACACCACAATGGACACATGTGTGTGTGAACACACACATACACTCACAGATATGCACACCACATGTACACACAACACACATATGCACATACATGCACAGATGCACACCAAGCACATGCACACACTTGCACACAAGCTCTGATGTTAAGTGTTTCTACCCCCACAGGGCCCCTTTGTGACTCTGCTGTTCAGAGGCCCAGGACTTCGTTGGCCCAGAGGAACCATAGAAAGGAGCAGCCACTGGCCAATTTCACGTAGAGATAAATGACCACGTGTGGAGGGTATGAATGTCACAGTCATGAACTTGGGCATGAAAAAAAAAGCTCTCTTAATTTCTCTATAACTGAACATAACAAAGCTGTCAAATCCCCATAGAAAACAGAAATGTTCCAATTCAAGATGATCTCAGTGGTTTCTAGGATGACAATTGTGTCTTTTGGAGAAACCCACGGTCCTGCCCAGGACTTGCCCCCAAGCCCCCTTGCTTCCCTCCTCACTGTCAAGTGATCCAGGGTCACATCCAGGAATCCGTGCTAATGTGACTCCTCCCCCCTGGCTGTACTGTGGCTCTCCCCAGCCACACCCACTGCTGAAGTGCCCACTCTCTAGGACCAAGACCCCTCAGCATCATCTCATCCCAACAATGAGGCCTCTCTGGGTCCCCAATTGTCCCTCATCCCCTCCTGGAGGTGCAGAAAACACACAGCCCCTTTGGCACTACTCTGAGGTCATGGGAGACTCAGGAGGGAAGTGACACTGGGTGTTCCTTTTCTATATAAGCCACATCTCACCATCACTTCTATTGTATGAGGCTCTACTTCATAAGCCACAAAAGGGGAGCCCATTGGAAGGCTCCTGGCTTTCCTGGTCTCTACCTGAAATGTAAGGGATGGGCTGCTTGTGGCTGCCTGCAATTATCTGCGGATTCTCTGGTATCCTCTGCGGCTTCACTCAGGGGAGAGGTTTATGCGAGCTTCCTCTTCAGGTGTCTACTAGCACCGAACTGTAAGTCACATGCTCTCTAGTCTTCTTCCTACCGCTGCTTCCGCCCTTCGTCTGCTCTGGGTTTGGAAACATTCTCTTCCGTCATTGCACATTGTGGTTTATGGAAGAAACTCTATCCTCCAAGCCTATCAGATCCAGTCTTTCTGGGCTCAAGAAACACTCTCTTAAAAAGCCCAGCTCTTGCCACAGGAAGCCCCAGCTTCCAAGACCATGTCTCTATTACCAATTTTTACCAACATCCAGAAACCGTCCTGCCATCTTTGCTTTTGGCTCTGTCTGCCTCGCCCTGAGGGGAGGAGCCCTCTGACTCAACGGGTCCTGAGACAACATGACAGTGGCAGGAACAAAGACCTCCGATTTCAGCAAGGGGTTTTGTTCCCCCACATTTGTGTCACTGAGAGCCGATTGATTGATTCGGGTTTCATATTCCACTATCAATGTTTCCACAAAATGTCACAGCGGGTAAGAGAGATAAAGGAAAAATCGAGGTGTTTTTCCTTCTCTCTGCTCTCCCACACCAGCCACCTCTGGTCACCAAAATGTGTGTGGGTTTTTCCCACATGGACAAGCAGTTCTCCAGAATTCAATTCAACTCTAACACTGTCTACCTGGAGATCACGTCAGATCCCACATCCTGAGGGTGCAGTCCCACCAGACTGCCCCCTTCAGATGCCCATCACAAGTAGTAAGTGGTCCCCTATACTTCTGATCGCCTGGCTATCAATCAAGGTTTTCATGACCCCCTCCTCGCCTTCAATTAACTTGCTAGGATGGCTCACAGAACCCAGGGAAATACCTGAGTATTTACTTACCTTTACCAATTTATTATAAAGGATAGTACAAAGGGTGCAGATAAACAGCCAGAGGGAAGAGGTGCGTAGGGAGAAGTAAGTGGGGAGGGGCACAGGGCCCTCATGCCCTCCCTGGACGCACCACCCTCCAGGAACCCCCACGCGTTCAGCTCCCTGAAAGCTCCCCTAACCCTGCTCTTTTGGGGTTTTGTGGAGGCTTCATTACCCAGGCATGATTGATTAGACCATTGCCCACTGGAGCTCAACTTCACTTTCAGCCCCTCTCCCCTCCCTGGAGGTGGGTGTGTGTTGGTGGGGGCACATGGTTTGTTTCCCTGACAGCCGGTCCCCATCCTGAAGCTATCTAGGAGGGCTCCGGCCACCAGTCACCTCATTAGCACACTGAGGACACTTGTATTACTCCCTCCAGAGAGTCAAAGAGCGGAAGACCAACTATAGACAGATAACATATATATCTCACAGTATCACAGGGAGTTAGAGAGGGAATCCAACACTCAGCGTCCTGGTGGGAAACGTTCACCCCAGATGCTCAGATGCGGAGAGTCTAAGGAAGGATGCAGCACAGAGGTACTGCCAAATAAGGTTAAGCATCCCCTGTGAGACTCAATCTGAGAGAAGGCTCCATGGTTATTGTCACAAACTTTGCACTTAAGCTGCTTATACCAACTTGATAGACTCAAGTGACTCTCCCACCTCAGCCTCTCAAGTAGCTGGGACTACAGGTGCACACCACCATGTCCAGCTAATTTTTTTCTATTTTTTGTAGAGAGGGCCTTCCTATGTTGCCCAGGCTGATCTCGAACTCCTGGGCTCAAGTGATCTTCCCACCTTGGCCTTGTAAAGCGCTGGGATTACAGGTGTGAGCCACCATGCCCAGCCAGGAAACTTTTATGGAGGAAGAATTTAACTTAGTAACCTGGTTAGAAGGAGACTGAGACTTGGAGCTTTGAATGTTATTGTGTGTAAGAGTAGACTTATGGTCAGTACCGCCCTTTGCTCTGTCTTGCTTGTTTCAGGTTGTCGTTTCATCATTGCGCACATCTGCTTTACATAACCTCACTGGAGAGGCCAGTTCTTTGGACCTGCCTCCCAAGGCCTCCTCCAGTCTATCCACGTTCATGCTTCCAAATCCCCCAGCCAGGTCTTCACCCTGTCACGACCCGATCCCCTCCCAGGAGCTCATCCTGTCCCTTACCAACTCTCCGCCCTCACTGGCAGGTCCCTCTCACCGAAACAGTACCCCTGGCCTTTTCATCACCCCCCTACTCACACGCACCCTACGTGCCCCACTACCTATGAGGCTCCCCCCTCCGGGCCAGCACTATGAACTACTGCAGCTCTGGTAAAAGAGTTCGTTTTTAATTATAAAAGAAGCAGCAGTTGGAATACCTATATCATGTGATCTACCCTACAGGTAATAATAACATATTTGTTTGTTTTCATACACATTATGTATTCATATAGTCATCACTAAACTCAACTCCCAAACATCAGTTTCATCCCCAAATGACCAGCTAACCCCAAATGACTGGCTGACCCTGAAAAAGTCCATTCCATTCCACTTTTTCAGGGCTAGGTTCCAGGGTAGCACCTGGCTCAATTCTGGCAAATGAGAAAAGATGAAAAGTTGGCTGGAATATGCTGGGAAGTGTTTCCCCACTCCCGAGAAGACATGAGAAGATAAGCCCCTTTCCCTGTGGGCACTGTGTGTCTAGATACAATGTCTAGGACCTTCCCAGCCCTCGTGCTCTCAGCCGGAAGAGGGAGCCATCATCAAAGATGCCGGTGCCTTGACTTCTCAGGACAGTGTACTTTTGGTGTCAGCCAATCCCAGCATCAACCCACCCCAGCAACCATTCGCCCTCTCAACTTACTGATATGCGAGAAGCTAAATAATATCTATATTTCTTAAGCAGTTTGGGTCAAGATTTCTGTTGTTTACAGCAAACAAGTCTTTCTACTGTACACTTAACTTTGATTTTTTTTTTCTTGGTGATGGTGGGAAAAATAGGAAGATGGTGAGCTGTAAGTGAGGTCAGAATAAAAAATTAAATAAAATATTTAAAAAAATGAAGCCAGCTATGCAAAATGCTAGTCCAAATATAACTATATAAAGTCCTATATTCACTTAGTTCTTGCTAAAACCACAAAAGGGGTTTTGAGCTGAACTCCCTTTCTGATATGACAGTGTTCTAAGTCGGTGACTCACATCAAAAAGTATTGCAGTCCTACATCCAGGAATGGGATCCCAGCTCCACCCCTGCCTGACTCTGTGACCTTGGACCAGTCACAGAATATTACTGAGTTAGGCTTTTTGTCTATGTAACAGGAATAACAATAACAGCTAGAGTAAGGCATTGTTATGATTAAACAACATAATGTACGTAAAGCACCTTCCAGAGTTCTTGACAGATGTCATAAGTCACTCCATATATGTCAGTTGCTGTTATTAGTATTTTTGAGAGATGTGGTGAGAAGTGAGAATTTGTCACTTAAGTTGACCTAAGCTGGCTCAAAAAAGAATATAAGTGCTTTCGCTATTAAAGAAAAAAAGGGGAAAAAGTCCAAGCAAACACAAGCTTTGGAGGAAGACAGCCATGTTTACTGCAACAGGAGACCAAGTTAAAGCATGTTCCTAGTAAGACACAGGAGCTATCTCCTAAAATGCTGGGCTGGGAGAGGTTCAAAAGGAGGGGCCGTGAAGAGCAAAGGAAATTGAGCCTTTTCAGTTCACGCAAACCTGCGATCACTGAAAATGGCAACAAACTCATACACCAGACAGCCAACAAAACTGTACTTTGCAGCCCTGCCCAAAGCCTCCCAAGACTTAAGGCACCACTAATCAATATATTAATAATAGAAAGGAAAAGAACCTGTGCATAAAAAATATGGTATGTCCACACAATGGAACATGATTCCACCTTAAAAAGAAAGGAAATTCAGACACGTGCTACAACATGGATGAACCTTAAGGACATGGTGCTAAATGAAACAAGCCAGTCATAAAAAGACCAATGCTGTATTATTCCACTTATATGAAGCACCCAGAGAGTGGTCAAATGCATAGAGACAGAGAACAGAGTGGTGGTTGCCAGGGGCTGGGGGAAGGTGGATGGGGAGTTAGTGTTTAATGGGTCAGAGTTTCTGTTTGCAAGATGGAAAGAGTTCTGGGTATGGATGGTGGGGACAGGTGCGTGAAAATGTGAACGTACTTAATGTTACTGAACCGTACATTTAAAAACATGTTTATGATGGTACATTTTATGTGTATTTCACCACAATTAAAAATGAAAAATAATTTTAAGAGTGGGGGAAAAAAAAGCAAAATAGGGTTTTTTTTTTTTTTTTAATAAAAAAGAGGGAATAAAGAAAAGAGAAGAAAAAAGAGAAAGTTAGAACCCAACAGATTTTTACCGATAATCTTACATCAGAAAATCCAGCTCAGGCCAAGGGCTGTGCTTCTGTGGATGTGGCATTTCCACTGTGACTTTGGTTTTCACCCTCCAAACAGAGTAGCTAGTCTGTGTCTAATTGTGTTTGTTTTTCCCCCTGCAGGGATGTTTAACAGTCCCCTAACCACTGAGATGGTCCCATAAAATTTTATGACAACAATTTCTTAAGCGAAATTTCCATTCAGTCTGTTTGTGAGACCTTCAAAAAAGCCAGAGAAAGCCAAATAAATATAACTTGGAACATTTTCTTGAGGTCTAATTTAATTATAAATCATGACTTTATGAGCCTACCATTCAAAACTCATACAATTCCTTTGCAGCACGAAATAATTTACTGCTCTTGCAAGACAGTGAGCTCCTGCCTTGAACCAAAGGGCACCCTGAACCACATTCCTTTGGGAAACCTTACAGGTTATGTTCTGAAAATGTGACATCTGACATTGAGGTTGGAGAGCTCAATCCCCTACCCCCACTCAACAGCCCAGCCTCAGCGTGCGCAGGACAGAGTCGGGCGCCCAGAAGCCTTGAATGCTTAGTTACTGCGAAGAGAAGAAGGAAAACCAAGACACACAAACGGTTGTGCTCATCCCTGTGCAGAGACGATCTGTTGTCTGTATATTTTTTTCCACTGTTCACACCGGGATGGTTAGGAAATGGCTGTGCAGAACAATCACACTTTCTAATTTAAGGCAGAGATTTCAGAGGGGGAATCTGAAATTTTGGGGTGTGAAATGCAAATAGATTTAGCAGCTTTGCCACTGTTTGTGCGGCCTTCAACTATGCCTGTTGAAGTGGGGCTTTTTTTCCTTTTTATCTGAACATCTGGACATTTGTGAAGACTGTGTAGCTCTGTGAAGGCTGGCTTCATGGTTGTCAGAGCTCACCCTCCTGTCCAGGCTGGCCAGAGTCCCCTCACCGGGAGGAGGGGTGGACCTTATCACTAAGACTTTTTCAAAGTGAAGAAAGCAAAGCTGGATTCTGGGTGTGCACAGCTCTAAAGGCTCAGAGGCAAATGTCTTGCTTAAACAAAGCCCAAAGTACAGACAACAAGGGGTGATTCCTTCCTCTGTGAGTACCTGGCAGCGTGCCGTGAAAAGGACTTGGTGTAGGTTTCCCATTACATGTATTTCTCGACAGGATATTAAACACAGGACGGAAGAGTTGGAGGGTCAGATATTTCATGATAACATTTTGAAATACATTGTGATAGGGGACCAATCAGAAAGGAATTATGATGTAAAGTATCTCTAAAATTATCAAGTAAATTGCCTCTGAACTCCTAATACAAGGCCATGGAAAATATCGTACGAAGAGTTGACTTTTCAATTCTTGCCCATTGGCATATGAATTGTCGCCAGGGTGTGACAGTGACCTAAGGTTCAGACCTGGATCTTCTACTTGCTATCAATGTGACCAGAAGCAAGCTGTGTAAGCCCTCTGAACTTCATTTCGTCTTCTTAAAGAAGAAAAAAGAGGTGCTGGGTGGTAGTTTTAATAGTTCCCATCTAATTCAAGTTAACATAAAAGGAGAAAGTACTTTCAAAGTGGCAAAATGCTTCCTAAATTTAGAATGATTACAAATGCTTATGTAGCTCTGTGCTACACAATCTATATGTAATTAGCTCATTTAATCATCTCAGGAACCCTAATGAGTTGTCCTATTGTTATCCCCAGTATACAGATGGGGAAACCAAAGCACAGAGAGGTTTCTTCCTTAAGGTCAAAGCCCTCAGGAAGTACATACTAAGGGTCATTGTGTGTTCTTAAAATTAAAAACAAACTTCCAAAAAGTATTAACTATAGTTTCTGACTATGCCAGAGCCACTTTATAAAAATGCTGGGGCTACTACACAATTCTGGGTTCTGAATTCAAAGACGCTGCTGTGGCTGAGGACCGGCCTGTGCTCCCACTTCTCAGCAAGCTGGGAGAATGACCGTCCTTCAGGTCAAGCAAGGGCAGCTTCCGGGGCTCCTGACAGGCTCTAAGGGACTTCACGTCCACGAGGGAGAGCCCCCCACCCCCTCCCTCGGACGCTGTCCAGCTCGAGGGAGAATAAAAGGCCTTTGCTTTTGGCTTCGATCCCCCCATGGAGCCTTGCAAGCTGCTTCTACTGCCGCTGCTGTCGCTGGTTTGCTATTGAAAAGCATAATCATATTTTTTAAATGTTAAATTATGAATGGTGGTGACTATGAACGAATTTGAAATTATGACTAAGTCTGTATGTGGAGGGTCCAGAAAATTCAAATGTGTAAAAGGGAGGGTCACGGGATGCGAAGTTAATGAGGCAGCCAGGCAGAACCTGCTGTGCAGGATGGGAAACTGTAGCCCAGCAATTCATATCCCGATTATTGTGGGCTTTGGCTGAATTCCAAACAGACAGAAAAATACACGAGGAAAGATGACACCCACATACACACCACCCGGATTGAACACGTTTAATACTTTACCATATTTGTGCCGATGTCTTCTTTTTCCCTCCCTCCCACCCATACCTTTTTCATCTTTCTCCCTGGAGTAACTGTATCCTGAAATTAGTATGTATCATCCTGTATCAGTGTCCTAGAGCTGCTGTAACAAAATGCTGCAAACTGGGGACTTAACCAACAGAAGGGAGGGGGAAGTGGAAATTTATGCCTTCCTGCTTCAGCAGACTTAGAAACGGTGTTTTATGCAGGGTGATCACCTCTACACAGCACTAACACACCCGACATCCCATGGGCATAGCACAATAAGGGGTTGTTTCTTGGTTTTTTAGAGTCTGATATGGAATTCTGTGGCTGCAGGTGAGTTGTCAAGGCAGGAAGAGAGGGATGGTGGAGGGACGGCAGCTGCCAGCCATATGAACCAGGAGGTGATAATCGGCCCCGGATAGGCAGACGGCCTGCAAGAGACTGGAATGGGCTGTCTGATGAGCGCTAGCTGTCTCATCCACAGAGGGAAGAGGCAGCTCTTACTTTCCCCTTCTTGCAATAAAACCTTAAATAGGGGAAACAATGGAAACATCTAGACAAGTGTGTTCAAATTCAAGAATATCAGGAGCCCCTGGACGTAGCCTGGGGAAGCTGCTGTGGAAGTCTCCGGAGTCTGCACGCCCAGCATGGTGTGGAGTATGAGGGAGGCTTCGCCCGAGCAAGGTGGCTGGATAGATAAGCCTGGTGCTGGGCTTGGGAGGCCCCACGGCTGCGTGGAGAAGCAAAGGATTCTGAGGCTCCATGTGCCCCTTTGAAGGGATACAGACATGGCAGAAAGGCTGATAGACAGACAGAGGCTCAAAATCAGGGAAAAGAGGCTGCAGTGTGCAGGGTATTTGTAAAGAAGCCACCGGTCTAAAGAATAAATCCCAGAGGTAGCAGCAGGTACAATGTCAGCTGTCTGTAGTCCTGAGAGAGGGCTGCACTGCCTGCACCCCGGGCGCCCGTCTCCACCCAGCCCTCTCCACACCCAGCGGGATCAATCTGGGCAGAGAAGCAGGAAGAAAGAGAAAAACATCTGAAAGCCCAAGCATTTTCTCAAAAGAGACTGAGTCATTGGAAAACCTAATTATATTAGAAACAACTATGATACCAAATGTTAGCAAATTTAAAATTAATTTTTCATCTGGTTTCCAACATGGTGAGGAAATTCTGAGAAAAATCGATACATCATACGAAATGAAGAAGTTTGAATTTACACATTTCAATACAGTGTAAGTAAATTTGCAACCTTGTAGCACATACTAAATTACTCCGCATGTAAAATCTAGATTTAGTCATGAGCATTCACAGAGAAAATCCAGTTTCCTTCAGTTCTTTAACTAGAAGACAAAAATAACTGAATGGTTTTCCTGGGTTTTATCTGTGACAGCTGCATAAGTTCATTTTTTAACGTGCAAAGCTTCATCGGGGAATAATGTGAACTCTTAACTATTTAACCCATGTTGGGGCTGAGACCTGAGAGTGGACCAGGGGGTCACTGGTTAGGGAAAAATGTTAGAACAGGGAAGACCTGCCTCACACCAAAGGAAAGTGAAGAAACAGAAACTCTGAAAGCAGGGAAATTGCAGGCAGAAGAATGATCTTTACAAGTTGGGGTCCTGCATTCAAGCCAACCAAATGAGAGAGATCAGAACACACAAAAGGTACTGCATTGAGACACACCCAGCACATCAAATAATAAATTTTAAAAATTTCTCACGTATAAGTTGGCGGAGATTTGGCTATCAGTGAGTAAATTCACGGGTTTTGATCAATAACATATTTAAAAGGATTCAGGGATATAATTTGGCTGCCTAAAAAACAAATCAAAGAATGCTAGACTATATTAACAAAAGCAGGGAGTGTTTATAATAATTTGTACTTATTAGATCATGTAGAATATTGATCATGAATGGGAGACCAGATAAATACCCCAGCTTCTTCAATCATGAGTCACACATCTCTGAGAGTGAGTCCTACACGGTATCCCAGAGATCCAAAGCATGAACAACCCCTGCCCCACTTGCCCATAGCAGTTACATGCTCGTTAACACAGCCTGTATTAGCTTCCTTCCCTTCCCTGCCTCACTTCTACATTCCCTGCTTATAGCAGCTAGGGTCACTTTCCAAATATCCACCTCCACTTCAATCCTCATCCCAGGGTCTGCTTCTGGGAACGCCCAGCCTAAGACACTACCAGGTGGAGCTGCAGGTACCCCCCTGAATGAAGGATATTGACAGGAGAGATTGCATTCCACATAGAGACCCAGAGAGTAAAGGCTCTGTAAATAATGTCTTATGAATAGCAATTACAGGAAGAAGGGACATTTGACCTTAATAAAAGGAGATTTAGGAAATGCAAAGATCTTTACATGTCTGAAAGCCTGGTAAGCAGAGGAGAGAATAGCTTGGTATGTGTTGATCCAGAGGTGACCATTAATGGGGAGGTTTGGATGGGTCTATGTTGGGCAAACTTGATACTTCAGCTCTGGGAAATGGATGTGGGCCAGAGGCAGCAAAGAATGACTAACAAAGCCAAGGTCTTAATAGACTTAGTCTGTTCAGAGTGCAGATTAGTGTTGAGATAAAGGTTTTTAAAATGTTGATATTTTTAAGATCAGATTGCTAATCAGGCAGCAGTTACAAGTCTATTCCTCTTTCTTAATCAGTGAGGATTCTCTCCTTTAGCCTTCTGGATGGCTACTTTTAATGAATTTAGTGTGTCTCAATATTTCCAAGGGGACTCACTGGCTTCTTGGCAGCCTTCAACTTGTGAAGATAAGAGAGATGATTGCCCTCCATTCAAGAAGCATAGCATAAAGAGACTGAGCTTAACAGGAAGAAAATGCGAAGGCATCCAGCCACATTAAAAACCAAGACTCTCGAGAATTAGTGTGAGTATTAGAATGTGAATCTCTTGTATTAGTCACTGCAATTTAATATAAGTTACCACCTATGAAAATTTAGAATAAAATAGTAAACATGACTCATATAGAAATATCAGAAATTTTCTTACTTAAAAAATACACAATATTAAAGTCTTCTTTCCACCTTAAAAATGAATTAAAATGTGCTATGGAAATTAAATATGCTAACTGGATAAATCATGGCATTACCAGCCCTTTCATTGGTTAGGAAATTTCTGTGGCAACTCAGAGAAAATTTGACTAGTGACAGAGACATATATTACTTACCCGACAAGGAATCCTAAAGTTGGCCCATTGGCTCAAACATATCATCAAGCTCCTAATTTTTTTCATTTGTTCCACTTTATATCCTCAGATTTGCACCTTATGGTGTATAGATGGCAGCCATGGCTCCAAGCATAGCCTTCTCACAAAAGAATTCCAATACTGTCAAATGAGTGCTTTTATCTGCATTACTCAGAGCTGGAAGAGGCTGTCGAATTAACCCAGTTAGTCAAAAATGAAGAATAAAGAAGCAAGAAGAATGAGCAAAATCTTTGAGAATTATGGGACTGTGTAAGATAACCAAACATAACAATTATAGGTGTCCCTGAGGGAGAAGAAAAATAAATCAAGAAGCGTGTAAAACACACATGAGAGATTAATGGAGGAAAACTTTCCTGGTGTTGGTGAAGATCTAGATATTCACATACAAGAAGGGCATAGAACTCCTGGAAGATTCATTCCAAATAGGATATCTCTAAGACACATAGTCATTATTTTATTATTTATTTCATTTATTTATTTTTATTCCAGGGTATTGTGAGGGTATGAACATTATGGTTACACTTTATGTCTTTGCCTCACCCAAGTGTGGGTTAAAGGCATGCACTTCCCCCCCTACAGTGCTCCCCATGTCCTTTAGTTGTGGATTTACCCCCCATCCCCCTAATCCCTGGAGAGTATTTCTGCCATGTGATCATCCTAGTGTTGATCAGTTAGTACCAATTTGATGGTGAGTACAAGTGGAGCCCGTTCTTCTGCTGTTGTGGTGCTTCACCTTGGATAATGGGCTTAAGTTTAATCCAGGGAGGTATAAGAGGTTTTAGATCACTGTCGTTTCTTATGATTGAGTAATATTCCATTGTAAACATATATCAAATTTTAATAATCCACTCATGGATTGATGGGCACTTGGGTTGTTTCCACATCCTTGCAATAGTGAATTGTGATGCCATAAACATTTGGGTGCAGATGTCTTTATCGTGGAATGTTTTGTGCTCTTGTGGGGAGATGCCTAATAGTGCTATTGCTGGATCCAATGGTATTTCTATTTTTAGCTCTCTGAGGTATCTCCAGATTCTTTTCCACAGAGATTGCACTAATTTGCAGTCCCACCAGCAGTGTAAGAGTGTTCCTGTCTCTCCACATCCTCGCCAGCATCTGATGTTTTGGGATCTTTTGATAGAGGCCAGTCTCACTGGGGTTAGGTGATATCTCATTGTGGTTTTGATTTGCATTTCTCTAATGATTAGAGATGTTGAGCATTTTTTTATATGTTTGCTGGCCATTATTCTGTCTTCTTTTGAAAAGTTTCTGTTCATTTCCTTTGCCCATTTGTTGATGGGGTTGTTTGATTTCTTCTTGTTGATTTTTTTGAGTTCTAGATAGATTCTGGTTATCAGCCCTTTATCAGATGTGCAGAGAGCAAATATTTTTTCCCATTCTGTGGGCTGTCTATTCACTCTAATGATAGTTTCCTTGGCAGTGCAGAAGCTTTTTAATTTGATTAGATCCCACTTATTTATTTTTGTTGCTGCAGTGATTGCTTTGGGATTCTTCTTCAAGAATTCCTTGCCTAGGCCGATGTCTGAAAGAGTCTTCCCAACATCTTCATTTAGAATTCTTAAGGTTTCATGCCTTAGGTTTAAGTCTGTTATCCATCTTGAATTGATTTTTGTGAGAGGTGAGAGGTGGGGGTCCAGTTTCAATCTTCTGCATGTAGCTATCCAGTTTTCCCAGCACCATTTATTGAAAAGAGATTCTTTTCCCCAGTGTATGTTTTTTTTCAGCTTTGTCAAAGATTAGATTACCATATGCAGATAGTTTCATCTCTGGATTCTCAGTCCTGTTCCACAGGTCAATGTCTCTGTTCTTGTGCCAGTACCAAGCTGTTTTAGTCATTATAGCCTGGTAGTACAGCTTAAAGTCTGGTAAACTGACACCTCCCAGTTTGTTCTTTTTACTTAAGATTGCTTTGGCTATACGAGGTCTTTTCTGGTTCCAAAGCGTAGAATTATTTTTTCTAGATCTGTAAAGAATGATAATGGGATTTTGATAGGGATTGCATTAATTCTGTAGATCGCTTTAGGTAGTATGGACATTTTAACGATATTGATTCTACCAATCCATGAGCAAGGTAGGTTTTTCCATCTGTTTACAACTTCTACAATTTCTTTTTTAGTGTTTTGTAGTTCTCCCTGTATAAGTCTCTTACATCTTTCGTTAAATATATTCCTAGATATTTAATTTTCTTTGAGGCTATTGTAAAAGGAATTGCATTTTTGATTTGATCTTTGGCTTGACTGTTGTTGGCATATATGAATGCCACAGATTTGTGTGTATTGATTTTGTATCCTGAGACTTTGCTGAATTCATTTATCAGTTCTAGGAGTCTCTTAGATGAGTCCTTGGGGTTTTCTAGATATAATATCATATCACCAGCAAAGAGCGAGAGTTTGATCTCATCTGTCCCCATTTGGATACCCTTAATACCCCTTTCTTGCCTAATTGCTGTGGTGAGGATTTCAGGCACTATGTTGAATAGAAGTGGAGATAGAGGGCAGCCTTATCTAGTTCCGGTTCTAAGTGGGAATGGTTTCAATTTTTCCCCATTCAATATGATATTGGCAGTGGGTTTGTCATAAATGGACTTAATAATTTTAAGGAATGAGCTGTCTATGCCTATTTTGATGAGAGTTTTTATCATAAAGGTGTGCTGGACTTTGTCAAATGCTTTTTCTGCATCTATTGAAAGAATCATATGGCCTTTGTTTTTGCTTTTATTTATGTGGCGAATTGCATTTACAGACTTGCATATGTTAAACCAGCCTTGCATCCCTAGAATAAAGCCTGCCTGGTCATGGTGAATTATTTTTTTGATGTGCTGCTGAATTCTATTTGCTAAAATTTTTTTGAGGATTTTTGTGTCTATATTCATGAGGGATATTGGTCTGTAGTTTTAATTTTTTGTTGTGTCCTTTTCTGGCTTTGGTATCAAGGTGATATTGGCTTCATAGAATGAGTTAGGAAGGATGTCATCTTTCTCAATATTGTGGAATAATTTCTGTAGTATAGGTATGAGTTCTTCTTTGAATGTTTGGTAACACTCTGAAGTGTAGCCATCTGTTCTGGGACTTTTACATTTTGGGAGGTTTTTGATTGCTGCTCCAATTTCTGAGCTTGAGATTGGTCTATTCAGATATTCTGTTACCTCTTGGGTGAACTTAGGGAGGTTGTATGTTTCCAGGAATTTGTCCATTTCCTCCTCATTATATAGTTTTTGGGCATATAGGTTTTTGTAGTAATCAAAAATAATGTTTTATATTTCCATGGCATCTGTCATGACCTCTCCTTTTTTATTTTTGATTGAGTTTATTAGAGACCTTTCCCTTTGGATTCTAGTCAATCTAACAAGAGGGGTGTCAATTTTGTTTATCTTTTAAAAAAACCAGCTTTTGGTTTTGTTGATCTTCTGTATAAGACACATAGTCACTAGACTGACCAAGTCAAGGTGAAAATACTACAAGCTGAGAGATGAAAGCATCAAATAATTTGCAAAGGAAAACCCATCCAACTAACAGCAGACTTTTCAGAGGAAATCCCCCAAACTAGAAGGGAATGAGGTCTTATATTTAATCTTCTTAAACAGAGTAAGTGTCAGCCATGAATTCATGTCCTGCAAAACTAAGATTCATAAATGAAGGAGAAATAAAGTCTTTCCCAGACAATCAAGCACTAAGGGAATTGTCACCACTAGACCCTCCTTGTGAGGAATCTTTAAAAGATCAAACAGAATAGTCAATACCCCCAAGGATAAAACAACTGAAAGTGAAAACTCACAGCTCTTATAAAACAGTAACACAAAGGAAAAAAACAAAGCAACTAGATAGCAATTAACATGATGACTGGTACAGAATGTCACAAGACAATAGTAACATTGACTGTAAATGGTCTAAACTCCCAACTTAGAAGACAGAGGTTGGCAGAATGGATAAGAAATCTCAATCCGAATATATGCTTTCTTTTAGAAACTCATTTAAGTCCTAAAGACTCTTAGAGATTCAAAGTAAAGGAATGGAAAAATTATTCCACACAAATGGAAACCAAAAGTGAGTAGGAGTAGCCATTCTTATATCAGATAAAATAGATTTTAAAACAACAATGGTACAAAAAGAGAAAGATGGTCATTATGTACTGATAAAGGATTGACTCAACAAGAAGATATAGCAATTCTAAATATGTATGTACCCAACACAGGAGCTCCCAAATTTATAAAAATACTACTAGACTCAAGGAAAGAAAGAAACAGCAACACCATAATAGCTGGAGACCCCAACATTCCATAGACAGAACTAGAGAGATCATTGAGGCAGAAAATAGACAAAGGAACACTGGACTTAAATGGGACTCTAGACCAAATGGATGTAACAGACATTTAGAGAACATTCTACTGAAAAACTTCAGAATATTCATTCTTCTCATCAGCACATAGGACATTTTCAAAGACAGATCATATATTAGGTCATAAAATAAGTCTCAGCAAACTCAGAAAAATCAAAATCATACCATGTATCTTCTCAGACCACAGTGGAATAAAACTAGAAATCAATTCCAAGAGGATCTCTCAAAACTACACAAACACATGGAAATTAAACAATCTGCTGCTGAAGGATTCTTGGCTTAATGATGAAATAAAGATGAAAATCAAAAGATTTTTTGAACTGAATGACAAAAGTAATTCATGCTATCAAAATATCTGGGATACAAAAAAAGCAGTACTAAGAGGAAAATTCATAGCTCTAAATGCTGACATAAAAAATACAGAAAGATCACAAATTGACAACTTACTGTCACACTTTAAGGAACTAGAAAAAGAAAAACAAGCCAAACCCAAACTCAACAGAATAAAGAAACAACAAAGATCAGAGCAGAACTAAATAAAATTGAAACAAAAAGTTGGTTATTTGAAAAGATAAGCAAAATTGATAAACCACTAGCTAAATTAACCAGAAATAGAAGAGAAAGTATTCAAATAAGGTCAATCAAAAATGAAGAAGGAGGCCAGGCATGGCAGCATATAATCATGCCCGTAATCTTACCACTCCAGGAGGCCAAGGTGGGAGGATCACTTGAGCTCAGAAGTTTGAGACCAGCCTGAGCAAGAGTGAGACCCCATCTCTACTAAAAACATAAAAAATTCGCTGGGCATGGTGGTACATGCCTGTAGTCCCAGCTACTCAAGAGGCTGAGACAGGAGGATCACTTGAGCTCAGGAGTTTGTGGTTGCAGTGAGCTATCATGACACCACTGCACTCTAGCCAGGGTAACATAGCAAGACTCTGTCTCAAAATAAATAAATAAATAAATAAAAGGAGACATTACAGCTAATACCACAGAAATACAAAATATCATCCAAGATTATGATGAAAACCTCGACGCACATAAACTAGAAAATGTAAAGGAAATGGATAAATTTTTGAAATCGTACAAGCTCCTAATCTTTAACCAAGAAGAAATAGAAATCCTGAATGGACCAGTAAAGGGTAGTGAGGTTGAAACAATAAGAAAAATCTCCCAACGACAAAAAACAGCCCAGGACCAGATGGATTCACAGCTGAATTCTACTAGACCTACAAAGGAGAACTGATACCTAGCCTACTGAAACTGCTTCATAACATTAAGAAAGAAGGAAACCTAACTCATTCTACGAAGCTAGTAACACTGTGATATCAAAGCCAGGAAAGGACATAACAAAAATAGAAAATGACAGACCAATATCCCTCATGAACATAGATGCAAAAAAATCCTCAACAAAACACTAACAAACCAAATCCAATAGCACATCAAAAAAAGAATCTATCACACTCAAGTGGGTTTCAACCCAGGGATGCAAGGATGGTTCAACATATGAAAATCAATAAATGTAATCCACCACATAAACAGAATTTTAAAAAACCCCAAATGATCATCTCAATAAATGCAGAAAAAGAATTTGATAAAATCCACCACCCTTTTATGATAAAAACACTCAGCAAACTAGACATAGAAGGAACATATCTCCAAATTATAAAAGCCATGTGTAACAAACTCACAGCCAATATCATACTGAATGGGGAAAAATTGAAAGCATTCCCCCTAAGAACTGGAACAAGACAAGGATACCCACCATCACCACTTCTATTCAACATAGTATTGGGAGTCCTAGTGAGAGCAATCAAGCAAGAGAAAGAAATAAAGGGCATCCAAATTGGGAAAGAGGAGATAAAACAATCCCTGTTTGCTGATGATGTGATATGATGATTTCTTAAATCTAGAAAATTTTAAAGACTCCTCCAAAAAGCTTTAGAACTGTTAAATAAATTCAGTAAAGTCTCAAGTTACAAAGTCAATGTACACAAATCAGTAGCATTTCTAGATTCTAACAGTCAAGATGAGAGTCAAATCAACAACTGAACACCATTTACAATAGCTGAAAAGAAAATAAAATGCCTAGGAATATACTTTACCAAGGAGGTGAAAGATCTCCACAAGGAGAACTGAAAAACACTGATGAAAGAAACCACAGATAACACAATTAGAAAAACATCCCATGCTCATGGATTGAAAGAGTCAATATCATTAAAATGTCAATATCACTGAAAGTAATTTACAGATTCAATGCAATTCCCACCAAAATACCAATGACATGTTTCACAAATCTAGAAAAAATAATCCTAAGCATGACATGGAACCAATAAAGAGCCTGAATAGCCAAAGCAATCCCAAGCAAAAAGAACAAATCTAGAGGCATCATATTACCCGACTTCAAACTATACTACGAGGCTACAGCAACCAAAACAGCATGGTACTGGTATAAAGGTAGACACACAGACCAATGGAATAGAATAGAGAATCCAAAAATAAAGCCATATAGCTACAACCAACTGATTTTCAACAAAACAGACAAAAACATACACTGGGGAAAGGATGTCCTATTCAATAAATGGTGCTGGAAACATTGAATAGCCACATGCAGAAGAATGAAACTGAATCCCTATCTCTTACCATATATAAAAATTAACTCAATATGGATTAAAGACTTAAGTATAACCCCTGAAACCATAGAAATTCTAGAAGAAAATGTGGGAAAAACTCTTCTGGACATTGAACTAAGCAAAGAACTTATGACAAAGACCCCAAAGGCAAATACAACAACAATAAATAAATAAATAGGATGTAATTAAATTTAAAAGTTTCTGCACAGCAAAGGAAATAATCAACAGAGTAAATAGACTCTGCTAATTGAGAGGGGATAAGGGATAAAAATGTACCTATTGGGTACAGTGTACACTATTTTGGTGATGGGTACACTAAAAGCCCTGACTTCAGCATTATAAAATTCACCCATATAACAAAAAAACCCACTTGTACCCCCTTAATCTTGAAATTTTAAAAAATTATTCAGCTATATAGGAGAAGTTTAGATCTTTTAATGTTGCAAGAAACAGTAAACTTTAAAACAATGTTTACTGCAGGAAATGAGTACATTTTAGAAATTACTTCATTTGTGTTCTAAATAAATTTCCCCCCCCCCCAAAAAAAAAAAAACCCAAACCATGACATGAATACTAGTACAAAAGATGAGATAATACAATAACAGACTTTGAAGAAAAAATAAAGGAGAAAAGGACAAAATAAGGAAAAACAAGAAAAAAATTAAAATGCGGTAGCATAATTGAAATATGTATTAAAAGCACTAAAGAATAGAATTAACACAAATACCAGAGAAATTATTGATTTGGAGAGAAAAACCTCAGGAAGTTTCTTAAAGTAGGATGGGAAATGAGACAAAACGAAGAAATCAGTGACAAAAAAACAGAGTGGATATCCAGTTTATTCAACAGTTTATATTCTGAACAAGATACTGGAACAAATGTAATGCAAGGTAATTTTCTAAAATCAAGGAAAGTTCAAAGCCTTCAGATTCAAATGTTTTGTCAAGTTCCAGGCAAAATTAATTTTAAACAAAGCTTCTCATTATGAAATTACTGTGTTTCAAAAATAAAAGGCTATAAATCTTGAACAAAACCAAAAGAGATTATCTATAAAATAATTTTTTAATGTGTGATCTAAGATTTCTTCTCTATAATATTAAACACTAGGACAAAATGAGGGTAACATTCTCAGATTTACAAGGTGAAAATCTTATGACCCAAGGATACTTACCTGATTATTTATAAAAGCAATTAATTAGAAAATAATATAAGATATTATAAAATGCAGAAAAATACCATCTATACACCATTGCTTTTAAAAACCACCAAGACATAAATCACTAATCAAATGACATATCAAAATATATAATTCAAGAATGGGAACACTATAGTATTACAGGAATTTGGGGAGAACATTGAAACCAATAAAATATAAAATTAAAACTAGACTATAAATATGAAACAAGTTTACAAATGAAAGCATAAGGCTTACATAAGAATACACAATGAAAAAGTAATAATTATCTGTGTTCAAATTACAGAATATAACTACAAAAATCAGGGAAGATTTGCAGGCAAGATAAGGTGAAGTGAAAACATTCAAAAAGTCCATTTTTCATAGAGTGAGATAAATACTGTCATTCATGATGCAGATCATTAAAGAAATACAAGTTTAAAATATTTTTTAAATTTAAAGTGTCCTCTAGTAGAAACATAAACAGGACATTATATGACAGACAATTTAGCAAGATATAAAAACACAGTAGAGAGCAAGGAAGAAAACAAGAAAGAATAAAAGCAAACGGGGGGTTGGTACAATAAATAGGCATGGGCTAACCTCCTTTCATTTGTCAAAAGAAACACAATCCGACTGCATACAGAGTGCAGGATTCAGAACTTAACAAAGCAACACAGAAACAATTAAAGACCAAGAATGAATGCAGATACATCAGGCAAATGCAAACTGAAAGACGCTAACATCACACAAAGTAGAACTGAAGGCAAAAAACATTAAATTGGACAATTCATTCATAACAAAGATAAAGGAGTCATGAATCCTTATTCAGAAAGGTGCAGAATCTCTATGAAAACAAGTTCTTTAAAAAATTTTCTCAAGGGATAACAAAAAAGACTTGAAAAAATACACGTAAGGTGTATTACTGGTGTAAAGGGGTCAGTATTGTAGAGACATCAAATCTCCTCAAAATAATTCATTAATTTAATGCAAACTCCATTCCCTCCCCCCCAAATATTATTTCTGGAACTTGACAAAATTATTCTGAAGTTCCTGTGAAGAACAAAAGGGATGAGAACAGCAAGGTGAGATTTAACAAAAGCATTAAGCAGCAGGTTTTGTGCAGCCACATAATTGACACAAGACACTTAGTGGCACGTCTCACTCCTGCTGTTTCTCCCATCACTGCTTCCTCCCACTCTCCACAGTGGCTGTCTTGTCCTCAGTCCTCAGGTCAGCACCCTCCCCGCCCACCCCAGCCCACTCCCGGACTTCCCTCCTACTTCATTTCAGAAAAGAAAAAGAAGAAGCCAACAGAAGGAGCTTCCCACGTCTGCTCCCGTTCCGTTCACAGTTCCTGTGACTGTGAAGGGAGTTAACCCCACTGACGACAGCCACCATGTTCTGGCTCCCATGTATACCTATTTCCCAAGGATTTTCTCCCTCTCGCTTTCTCTCATTTTCTCTCTCCTGGATTATTTCCGTCAGTTTAGAGACATTCTTTAATGTACCTAACCTCCTCCGCTGCTTCCCTAACATACCATCGTGCTCCTTCTCCCCATGGCCAAAATTCTCCAAAAGAGAAGAGGATTTTATCTTTTCTCAAAATCAGACTTGCCTTTTACCCCAATCTGATTTCCACCTCCAGTGTGCCCCCCAAATTGCTATTGTCTGTGCTACCGAGTACATGTTTATGCCAATGGATTCTTTTTCACCTGCCTCTTAGCAAAGGTCTCATTCTACTCAACACCCACCCCCACGAAACACCACACCCCTTGGTCTGGCCACCCTTCGCTCTGCTAGTTTCTTCCCACTTCATGGTCCCATTTTTCCATTCTGCTCCAAAGTTCTTCATTCTAATATCTAAAGACTGGAGTTATTTATTCAGGGCTCGGTCCTGTGATGCCTTCTTTTCCTAGCCATTCTGTGAGAGCCCATCACTGTTCCGCTCATACCCACATACCAGTGTCTTCCAGCCCGCAGTTCTCCTCTAAACTGGACGAGCATCATCGACCACAACACTCACTATGTTTCACAGCCATCTCAGTGTGCTCCTGTCTAAAACAGCACCCCTGTTTCCACCCTACCCCCAATCCAGTTCCATCTCTTGTCTACTTTTTCTCCGCACATAGCACCATAATATCCTTCTCTCTCAGACCAGAAAGCTTTAAGTCATTCTTGACACCTGTCTTCTCTTCACCTCTACATTTAACCAATCACCAATCTTGCTGGTTCTACCCTCTAAAGAGTTCATGAATTTATCAACCTGTTTCCTTGTCTATTAGCAACCAACTTATGTCGTATTATCATAATTTCTCCACCGATTGGTCTTTCACCCTTTACTCTCGGCCACTTCCAAATTTGTCTTCACTCAGTAGCCATGTTATTTTAAACAGACAAACAAAAACAGGAAAGGAAAAAAAAGAAATCTTATCATGGAGCTCTTCTGATTAAAGCCCTTCAATGGTATCCTTAACCATAGAATCATGTGCTTTTGGTTCATTATGGCTATCACTGTTTGCAATTATATAGTTATTGCTGCTTCCTTGGTTAATGTCTGTCTCCCTTACTCAGCCAGAAGACCCATGGGGTCAGGGACTATGTCTTTTGGTTTATTCTTACGTACCAATCCTTAGCTCAGTGCAGGGCATTGGGCAGGTGCTGACTAACCAGTTTGATTCCTTGAAATACTAACACTGGCATAATTACAGCAATGTGGGACTGGAGCAATAACGGACTGTACGTAGAACAGAATATGAAGCCAAGAAAGACATCCATGACTTGAAATTATTGTTAGATGAAGATAGCACATAAAAATAATTTATAATGACCAAATTATTCAATAATCCTTTCCACAAAAAAACTGAATAATTGGGAGAATAATCAATCTCTATATCATGCCATACATAAAAAAATAAATGTTAAAATACATCATAAATAACTAGAAGAAAACAGGTGAATATTTTATAATTATTCCTCATAGTAGGCATTTCTAAGCATAACTCCAAAGGAATTATTTTTTCACAAAGAAAAATATGGAAATGTATAAGAAGAGCCTTAAAAATTTTTTGTACTCTCACTCTATTATCTTCTGTTCTAGAAATTTATTCTAAGTAAATTGTGAGAAATTGGTACTAAAATGTATATATGAAGATATTCATGCTCTGAATGTAATAACTGCAAAGAATTAGAAATTATCTAAATGTAGTAAATTTGAAACATGTTAAATAATTACAATACATACAGACAAAGCAATACCACATAGACATTCTAGATTGAATCTTGAGGAATGTGAATCCAAAAAGAAATGTTCACAAGGATGTGTGAAGTGAAGAAAAAGTGTTCCAAACAAAAATAAAGTATAATTCCATTTTTTCAATGTAAAAGTATATAAACACTTAAAGAAAATATGCTAAATTATTTCCCAAACTATGTTTATTGAATTTGCACTAGTTTAATAATAAGAAAACAGAAAATATTCTTTTTTAAAATTTAAATAATAGCTAGGTACAGAGATAACAGATGAATATTAAACCATAAAAGTAAGTTCTGAAACATCTTTTCATATTTTTCAAATGCACATTAGAATAGTGTTTGCCAAGATATGAAAATTGAAAAGCTCTAAGAGAATATGGCCTCTTCTCAATGAAAATTTTATGCCGAAGGAAATATAAGTTGAATAGAAATCAATTGGGTTCCTCGGAAGCTACACCCAAGCACAGATTGTCTCTACCTATATCCAATGATGGCAAAGGAAGTAGGGTGAATGCAGGATCCATGTATTTTTATGCATTTATTAAAATACTGTTAAACATCCAGTATGTTCAAGACACTGTCAAGGATACAAGGGAGATAAAAGTCAAAGTCCCTTCAAAAGTTTCTAAAGATTTTAAAGGGTTGCTTGGAAGTTAGAGTGAAGTCAGGCATCTATTTATTATTTTATATGAATAACCTCCTCCATCCAACCGAGCTGGGTTATTTTCTTACTTTTCCATTTTCTGCAACATCTCAATGTACTTATTTTCTAGAAGGAACCCAAGACCCAAACAGCCACAAATGTTTGCTGGGCTTACTGGTTAAGAATGGTTGGTGGTTTGCAAAATATAAATAGAAGAAACTATAACCAGTTTCAGCCAGTCTGATGCCACTAAAAAAAAGATGAATAAATAATGAGGGTGTCTTGCATCTTTCATTAATTCAGATCCAGAGCCCTCAGCTGGTGGTGCTCACACAGTTCTGCCTGTGTTACAGGCAATTCACCCAGCATCAGATGTACCACATCCAGGCTGGGGGAATGTACTTGAGGCTTTGGGGGAACTGTGTTTCAAACAGGTGGCTTCCTGAGGAGCTCCCCAAAGATGCTATTCTTCCTCTATGGAAATTGTTCTCATGTACTTAACATTGAGAGATTAGCATAGTATTTTTATATTTCATCCTCTCTTGCTGTGTCCCTTGGAGAACTTGTCCACTCCACTCTCTTAATATCACTCTTGAGTGAAGAGCTGACGCTCCCAGGGATTTTGAATGGGCTCTGTGGGTGCAATGGCAGCTATAGGCCAAAGAGATGTGCTCTGTTTCATGTCAAAGAGACTTTGGTTCAGGTCATTAAAAGTTACTCACCCACTCCAGGGCTGAAGATATACAGTGCTACTTCATTTAGTAGGGCATTTTCACACCATTGTGCAACCTAAACCTCATAGGAACCTGGTAAGGTAAGAAAGGCAAGTCATTCTTATTGCCATTTTGCATAAGAGTCAAGAATTTAAGAAATGTTCAGTAAACACCGGAGACAGTGATATAATTTAGAATGTCTTTAACTTACATGGGATTTCCACTGTTTTATACTGTCACAATTAGGTCCATCCATGCACCAGACAGCTCTTCACTGAGCACCTCCTATGAGTCAGGTCTCCTCCGGGCAATGGGGACCCAACAGTGAATGACACAAATAAGCTCCTTGCCCTTGGGGAGCTCCAATTCCAGGGTTGGGGGAGATCAAAAACAAAAAAGCAAAAAAAAAAATAAATAAAATTACAGAGAATGCTACGAGGAATAGAGCACAGCAGGGGAAGTGGGACCACATTAGTGAAAGCCGTCAGAAATTCAGGATTCTTTGAGGAGAGACGTTTGAGCTCGCCTCCAAGTGACAAAAGGCAGCCATGGAAAGATCTGGGGAAACAGCAGATGAAAAGGCCCTGGGGCAGGAACAGGCTTAGCTTACTGGGGATTTGCCAAGACTTACCACTAAACCCTCTTCTATTCCTGCTCCACACTCCCTGCCCTGGTGAATCTCAGTGACTAATGTCTCCCAAATTCATATAACAACAGCTCAGACACCTTTTCTCAGCTCTTGGCCCAAATACACCATGTGACATTAAACTTGCTAACTCTTCTCCACACCTTTGTTTCTATTTCTGTGAAAATCACCACCTATACTCCCAACAGCAGATTCCCGGACACTCTGCCCATCACTTCCTGACTGTAAAGTGACCTTTTTCCCTAGTTCTTACCAGTCGTCCTCTCCCGGGGTTGCCCCACCGTCCTCTGTGGCCTGGGTCACTGCGACAGCCCCTGCCCACCTATGTCGTCTCCCCATGGACAATAAAATGAGTAGTGTGACTGGGATATAAAAAAAAAAAAAAAAAAAATAAGGAAAGCTGATTATTTTAAAAGGAAGTTGGAAATGTAGGCAAGGTGGGACAGGTTAGGGTAAGGGGCCGGGGCTTTATTCCAAGGGCAGTGGGAAGCCACGGAAGGATCTGAGGCAGGAACTGTAATCAATTAACAAATGTTAAAGATCCCCTGGCTGCTATGTGAAGAATAGAATGGATTCTGTTAAAACAAGAGTGGAAACATAGAGAGCAGTTAGGAGAACACCTCAGGGATCTGAGGAAGGGACCTGGTACTTGGAGCAGGTGGGAGCCGTGGGGACGGGGAGAAGTGAGTTGATTCGGGCTGCATTTTGGAAGCGGAGCTCACTCAGGTTACCGATAGGTTAAGTAGTCATGGGACGAGGCCGAGGAGAAAGATTCAGGGATAACTCCTGGGTATTTGGCCCTTGTAACCGATGATCTGTTCATTATTCATTAATCCATCTACTCGAGCATTTACTGAGCACCACTGTGCACCTCTCCTAAGTACCATGCCGCACCTAGCCTCCCAAGCAGACACGACCTGCGCCCTCACGGTGGGGACACAGACGACTGGACAGTTGCCCAGTGTCCCAGGCCCTAAGATGTCCGCAGGAGTCTTGGGAGGGGGAGGGCAACCAAAGTGGCTTTGGGGAGGGAGGAAGTGACATCTCTGCTGAGTCCCGAAGGTGAGTGGGAGGGAGCCAGACACACAGGCGCTCTGCGCAAGGGAAACTGAGCGGAGGCAGGAGAGACGGTGGCGTTCGAGGAGCAGAGAGTGGGCAGCGCTGCCAGTGTCTGAGAGCGACGGACGTTAAGCTGAAGAAACAGCAGAAGCCGGAGCCACAGAGGAGTTTGCCCTTTCGGAGGAAAGGGAGGAGTAAATGGCACAGCCAGGACGGAGACACGGTTTGCACTCTTAGAACCATGGGGTAGCGCTGAGGACGGTAACCGCAGAGTGCAGTCTACAGCGCGATCTCATTTTGTTAAAGCTAGAGAAAATGTGGACGTATACGTATACGTATGTGTGAAAATATTTAAATGGGGGTAAAAAAAGGTGTGGAAAGGTACGCAACGAACTGATGACATTAGTGAAAAGAAGGAGACGCTTATTATTTTTTATCTTTATGTACTTCTTGTGTTCAAAAGCGCTATTTCTTGCGTGATTATTTTCAATGCTGTAAGGGAATCACTGTAAAAGCACGACTCTGTGACCGTGTGGAGATGACATAGGTGGGGAGGGGCTGTCGCAGTGACCCAGGCCGCAGAGGACGGTGGGGCAACCCCGGGAGAGGACAACTGGTAAGAACCAGGGAGAAAGGTCACTTTACAGTCAGGAAGTGATGGGCAGAGTGTTCGGGAATCTGCTGTTGGGAGCATAGGTGGTGATTTTCACAGAAATAGAAACAAAGGTGTGGAGAAGAGTTAACAAGTTTAATGTCACATGGTGTATTTGGGCCGAGAGCTGAGAAAAGGTGTCCGAGCTGTTGTTATATGAATTTGGGAGACATTAGTCACTGAGATTCACCAGGGCGGGGAGTGTGGAGAGGGCTTGGTGTCGAGTCTTGGCGAATCCCCAGTAGAGACGGGCAGGGGACCGGCCCTGCCGGGGAGGCTGCCACCTCCTCTGGAGGAGACCCGGGACCCTCCCCGGGAAAAACTGCCCAGACCCCTGAATAATCACCCCACAACCAGTTTTGTCTTTGCAAGGAAAAGTCAGCTGTTTAACAGATCATGAGCCCAGAGGAGAGCAAACTTGAGCTCCGCGGGGCGAGGGAAGAGGGTCCGTGTGAGTGTGGCGGCTGACGGCGCTAGAGCCACCCGCCTCCGCCCCACGTTCCTAGGACTGACAGGGAAGATGTACAGGAGCCGGGCATTTGTGACAGGTCTGAAAAATAAAAAGTGGTGTCGGTGACGGGTCAGGAGGGCCAGGAAAAAGGAAGGCGGCTGAGACGCAGTGACAGAGAAAACAGAGGAGGAGGAGCTGCTCAGAGCGCAGGGGCAGGCGCTGTGGCACCTCGGAGGACCCACGACCACCCTCCAGAGGGGAGGCGTCCCCGCTGGTTGGCACCCGCTCCCCTCTGCACCAGGGAGTCGGTCACAAGCAGCTCCCTGGGCAGCGGAGACTGACCCCACAGCAGGAAGACTGACCCGCTTTGGGAGCTCAGGGCTGTGGCCCCGGCCACCTCGCTCCTGCCCCTCCCCCACCACCCGCGGCCCCCTCCCCCACCCCACCCCTCGCCCACACCCGCAGCCCCTGGAGCCCCTGGTGCCGTACGGATCAGCCACGTGCCTTCACAGACTGCTTGGCGGGGAGTTTAAACACAAGACTGAAATAACAAACTTGAACTTAGAAACTACTTGGAAATGGCAACACGGAGAGCCCTCCAGGTCAAAGTCCAGGGGTGGCCGAGGCTGTAGAGAAACACTTATCCCTAAATGCATTTATCAGGAAAAACAGAAAAGGCAAAACCCAGAAGATAAAGAAATTTCTCCTTTCTCAGAAGAGAAGCCGGAACCCAGCTATGAAGAGAGGAGCAGGACCGTTTCTAAGTGAAATGTAAGAGCAGATCCCAGTGTCACTGGCTTTCCTCCCCGTGAGAACGCCCAGTGCCCTCGGACTGCCCCGGGACACCCGGTGGGACCGCTCCTCTCCCCTCCCTGCCCTCTGGCTGGGCAGGCCCCTCCCGCTCCACCTCCTCCTCCTGCTGAACATGGCTTTAATCTTCCAGAGTGGTAGGCCTTAGCTAGGTACTAATTGTAGTAAAATATACATAACATAAAATTTATTATTTTAACCATTTTTTAATGTGCAGTTCAGTCAGATTACGCACATTCACGTTGTTGTGTAGTCATTACCATCATCTCCAGGACTCTTTTCATCCTGCAAAACTGAAACTCCGTGCCCATCAAACTCCCCACTCCTCCATCCCCCAGCCCTTAGCAACCACCTTGCTACCTCCCGTCTCTATGAATTCACTACTCTAAGTACGTCCCTCTTATAAGTGGAATCGCTGTTGAAACTGCAAGGGGGTTTCGACCTGGGTCCAGTTACTCACCACACAAAGAGCCAATTATTGACACAACAAGGATTGCCAGGGAAAAGGAATTCTTAATACGAAAGATGTCTGTGGGCAGAACGGGGATCAGAATTAGCCTCAAATCTGTCCCCCTGATTCACGGAGATTATGGGCTTTTTAAGGAGGGGCTATATGCATTGGGCCGAGTAGTGTTGTAATTAACAAGGGGCTACCTGTTGCATTGGGGCAGGTGTCGGGGGCACTCTTGGCATCAGGAAGTCTGTCCGGGGCCTTCAGAATCTCAGCTCCTTGTCTTGCAGAAATTTCACCATCCCTGGGAAACAACTCAGAAAGGTCAAGTAGTTGTTAAAAGTTTTGGGGTTCTAGTCATTATCCCTTACAGGCCAGAGAATCTGAAACATGAGAGGGAGAATATTATAAAAAGCATAGAGAGGTCGTTGAACTTTGTCCACAGACCTGGTTCCCGAATTATACAGTACTTGCTTTTTGTGTCTGGCTTATTTCACTTAGCATAATGTCCTTAAGGCTCATACATGCTGTAGCATGTCAGAATGTCTTTCCCTTTTAAGGCTGAATAATATTCCATGTATAACATATATGCAAATCACTCTTTTATCTGAATTCTAAAACAGGACCCTGACTCACTGCGGGGCAGAAGGCCAGGTACGGTGGAGGAGAAGCCCAGGGGCAGATACATTTTCCAAAGTCCTATCAGAGACGTACGCAGGGGTCTGATGTTTGGGATCTACTAGGAGCTCAAAGCAGCTTCCAGGACGACCTCATCTCCTTTGCTTTAAACTCACCCTGAAATGCTCTCCCGATCTCAGCTTTTGTAGCTGCCACCATCCTCCTATCTTGCAGAAATTTCATGTTCTAATTTCTCATGTTCAGGGGTCTTCCTATTTCTTTGTTCTTCTGAGGGGACTGTACCTCCCTGGGTGACCTTGCTCCCAGGTGAGAGCCTGAGGTGGGGCACATCGGTGCTGGCTCAGATCAGGGGGCTGGGCTGTCAGCATAGCCCCTCCCCAAGACACGGGCTGCACCCCATGCAGGGAACTTTGCCGCTCACAGCCCAAGAAACTTAGAGGGAACTTGGGGGAAGAATCAGCCCCATTGTTCATGGAATACTTTGAAGATGAAGACGAGACACAAAGTGCATATTAGAGGTGCCAAGTTAAACCAATTAGTAAGGTAGTTTCCATGCAAATGAACTCTGCAATAGGGAAAAAATTATTTCTGCTTATCTCATACCTTTCTCCATTTCTAAATTGCCCTAAAGAGACTCACTTTGAATGTTTTCCATGGAGTGTCATCATCAACTTCTAAGCCTTCTGCTGTTGTTTTTGTTGAAGGAGTTTTCTGATTCAAATAAAGTGTCACAATGAACGGCAGCAGAAAAAAAAAATACCAAAAAAACACACTATGGCTTTGTTTTGTGTTTTTAGAGCCAATCAAGTATTAAATGTTACCTCTGATGGCTTTTGGAAGGGAAATTGGGAACAAATTGAACATGCCATGAATTAGATCCCACTACCTTGATGTGCCGTATTTTCCAACCCTCTCAAGCTCCTCACTCGGGAACACAGCCCTGCACTCAGACCATGGACACAGGCAAATGTGTCTCGTCCCCTCACTGCCCCGGTGCGTAAGGGGTGAGCAGCAGAAATTCTGCTTGCTATGTGCTATTGATCTTCACACTCACTCCTCTAACTAGGTTTTCCACTACAAATGGAGCCCCGGAAACCTCAGCAAGTGTGCAGGGTGAGGCTGCCACAGCATCTCTGGCCCTCAAAAGCATCTTTTGTTGATTAATTCTTTGGTTATTTCAGGGGTAATAAGAGATCACATAAACAACTGAAGTACAAAGTTAGTTCTACATTTTTCCTTTTCTCATTGTTTTCACATAATCCATGAAGGGCCAAAAGGCCATATTTTCTGTATTGAACTCAAGAACTATGCATAACTGAAAGAAGACTCCCCCCAGATTATAGCTCTACAGTACATCTTTCAGGGATTTAATATGCGTGGTTTTGATTATTTGAGAATAACCTTGAAGAGTCATGCCATGCAGCAATTTGTAATCTTTCCAAGCCAAGAATTTGAATCACACAGGCTAAACTACAGATAAGCGGGTGAGCGGGAGGAATGATCCAGTGGTAGCCTCCCGGCGCCGGCACCTATCTCTACCTGGGGCCTTGCTAGGTCTGCTCGTTGACAAGGACTTAGTAACTCCAGAGAAGATTTTTTAAAAATGTATTCTCTTCTTGACCCATAGAAGGCAACTTGAATCTCGAGAAATTCATACGTGACTACTACTGCTGGTGACCAACTTGAAGAAAATGAGAAGAAAAAGGCTGTGCATAGGCTTTAGGAGAAAGTTCACTGAGGGAAATTATGCTCCTCAGTGATATTCATGAATATCAAAATTTCAGTGCATATCCTTTTTGAATATCAATGTCTCCTGTATTTCTTATTTGTAAAATTTTGTTCGTTCCCCAGATGTTCTCAGAGAGCTGGAATAGAGGCTGATGGCACTCAGCTGTGCTGGTCTCCCTCCCGCCAGGCCTGCTTCCCGGCCCCTGGAGTCGGGTGGGGTCCCCTTTCAGAAAATGAGGTGTGAGCAGAACTGACATATTTCACTTCTGAGCTGAGGCATTATAAAGTCAGTGGGCCTCATCCAAACACTCTTTGTGTTGAGGGTTAGGGTCGAGACATGAGAACCCCAGGAGTGGGACAGGGCTTTGCCAAAGAGCAACCTGTGGACATATCAGTTCACTGAGCAAAAGCTGCTCAACCTTGAGGGGGACATTCCCCCAATCAGCAATGTCTACAAACAGACCCCAATCGAAGGTGGGGAAAATGATCAAAGGATGTCAGCCCAGCAGATAAGAGCCGTTTGCTATTCTAAGCCTGAGGCAGTGTTCCTATCTCTCTCCTGAGTTCATGTCTCAGTAAATGAGGAACTAGATAAAGTAGAAAGAAGTACTAGGTCTCTTTGTTCCCACTTGGATTATACACTTTACCTGCTGACTCATGATTTTATCTTTAACTCGCGTATACTTAGCTAGCTTATTGTTTCTTTGGGAGACCTGGAAACTTAAACTCATGATATGTACATGAAAATCGGTGACTGATAATAATTGTTTGCTGAAAGAATAAATACTGATGCAGGACTCCACTTGTGGAATGCTGGAGGACCCCTGATTTCCCCATCACTTTAATCTATGCTTTGTCTCTGTCTCCTTTATGTCTAATCTCTTGCCACGTTCCTGCCTGGGACCCAATTTGTTGGGAGAGTTGAGAACTCCTGGCATTTTTGGTGTTGGCCTTGGAGACCACGTGGTGTGAGGGCAGGGCCCAGAGCTGGAAGCAGCTGGGATTCTTGAGAGCTTCCAGATCCACACTGGACTTTGCATGGATCAGAAATAAACTGCCGTCTATTAGTCCCCTGAGATTTCAGGGTTTATTTGTTACTGCAGCATTATTTGCACCCATCCTTGCTAATAAAAGTGCCACCTATACTATGGACCATAAGGCAATGAAAAATGAGTAGCAAAAATTACTTAGTGGAAAAAATACTTGTAAGAAAAATTATGTTTATAGATTAAAGTCCAAAAATATACCTGAACTCCATAGATGCATATATTTCATTCACTTATTAGGAGATGACAGGGTTGCAATAACTGTTCCAGCCACAATTCTTCCCCACTCCAATCCACCCTCCACAGCACTACAAGGGAGGAATTTCTAACAAGCAGACAAACAAAAATGAGTTGAACTTTGTCATCCCCCATTAAAATCTTCCATAACGCACAAGATAGAGTACTAATTCTTTAGCATGAATACATTGTACTTGTTTTTTGGCCTTCCGTCTCATTTCTAGAAAGAATTGAGACAGCGTCTCTGATAAACCCGGTTGAATTGAGGGACATAAGGGAGGTTTTAGATCACACTGAGGCAACCAGCTATCTCTGCAGAGATGAACCTGCAGGCTGTCATTAATGTAAGTCATAAAAAAGGGAGGGGGCACATCCCAGTAGCTGGAGGAGTTTGGAGCTAGACATGGGCTCGAACACCACCTCTGTAAAACGGGAATAAGAATGGGACCTCGGTCAGCAGTTTTCGCAGGGGCTTACATGACATAAGGTGTGGAGGGCATTTGGAACAGTGCCTGCATTCCAGAGCATTAAGAAATAGCAGTTATAATTGTTTTGTTTAGTTTGTTATTTACTGGCTTTTTAAAATCCACTCATGTATCGATGGGCACTTGGGTTGTTTCCACATCTTTGCAATTGTGAATTGTGCTGCTATAAACATTCGAGTGCAGATGTCTTTTTTGCAGAATGTCTTTTTTCCCTTTGGGGAAATACCCAATAGTGGGATTGCTGGATCAAATGGTAGGTCTACTTTTAGCTCTTTGAGGTATCTCCACATACTTTCCACAGAGGTTGCACTAGTTTGCAGTCCCACCAGCAGTGTATGAGTGTTCCTATCTCTCCATATCCATGCCAACATTTGTTGTTTGGGGACTTTTTGATGAAAGCTGTTCTCACTGGAGTTAAGTGATGTCTCATTGTGGTTTTGATTTACATTTCCCTGATGACTAGAGATATTGAGCATTTTTTCATATGTTTGTTGGCTATAAGTCTATCTTCTTCTGAAAAGTTTCTGTTTCTGTCCTTTGCCCACTTTTTAATGGGGTCGTTTGATTTTTTCTTGCTGATTTTCCTCAGTTCCTCAGTTATCAGCCATTTATCAGACGTGTGGCATGCAAATATTTTCTCCCATTCTGTAGGTTGTCTATTTGCTCTAATAATAGTTTCCTTGGCTGTGCAGAAGCTTTGTGGTGCAAAGATAATTTATGTTACCAAAGCATTTGTACCCCCATAATACTTTGAAATAAATAAAAAAAGACAAAACTGAAAGTATATCGGAAAGGTCAGCAAAGTACCAGCTGGTAAAACAGGTCTTGAGTTGTGCAGAGAGGGCACACATCGCTCACAGCTGTGCTAGGAACACCACTTGTGAGAGACCCCGAGCTCTGACACGGTTGTCAGGGCAGGGCTGGGTGACGAGATGAGAATGCCAGGAGACCGGCCTACTACAGCAATGGCTTTGAGTGATTGGGAGAGGAGGGTTCATAGGTTAGAGGGCATCTGATAGGAACTCATTGTAAAAACAGTAAAGCCACGAGTGGGTGAGATGTGTGCTGTTGTTAATAACATTTTGGTATATATTTTGCCTGAGAAGCAGAAGCATTTGGATTTGTTCTGTACGGATGAGGAGTGATTGTAGGATTTTGAGCGGCAGGTGGAATGATGAATTTGCTGCAATGGCAGGTTCTATGGATAAGAGGCAGAACAAGGCAAGAAGACTAAGTAAGAAAATTGTCAAAATCCAACACAGAAACGATGTCTTTGAAGAGGACAGAGGCATTGGGAATGAAGGAGGAGCAGATGGGAGAACAAATGACAATGAAGAGGAAATATAGGGAATAAAGCAGAGAACCCAAACATTTCTCCAGGTGTTTGCCTTTGTGATAATCACAGCCTACCCTAAAGAAAAGTAGGAAGTAGCTATTTCTCTGCCCGCACACAGAAACATCCGTGCAGAAACAAGCACATGCACACAGCTACCACACCTCTAAATGTCCTCATCTCTCCTCCTCAGATGCTGATCCCTGCCCGTCGACCCCAGCAGTGCTTTCATTTGCTTCCTTGAGACCAGCCCTGAGGCACTCTCCTGGGCCTCTCCTATGGGCCCGCAGTTCTCAGACAATAGAACAGGCCAAAGGAACAGTCAAAACTGATGCTTCAAGGGGACTTTTCCCTCCGGCCTGCTCTCTGCTAGGTAACAGTCAGCCAATCTAATAAAGGTAATTCGGTTAATGCATTAATGACCCTGGCAGGTTGATGTGTTTTCTCTATAATGTAACTTATTCGCATGCTAATTGGTTATCTAGAGACAATCACTCATCCCAAAGACACTGGGGTCTTTGCTATGCCTCTAATAACCTTCATGACTTCATTATTTTCTCTCTCCAGGACTCGATTTCTTCATTTGTTAGAAAACGACTTTATGCCTGAGATTCCATTCACATCCCAAACTGGGTCACTGTATTCTCCACTATGAGCAGAACAGGCCATTGCTGGTGCCTCCTTCCTGTAAGGGACTTGAGGTGTCATAGATAGGTTTTTGTTCACTCCCAGTTACCTGCGCAGCCACATTAAAGCCCCAAAGTATAAGGATCGATGACACAGAGTTTAAACCTGACATATGAATTACTAGCAGAAATCATCTAGACTGGTGAGAAGTTTGGGGAGAATAAAACCTGCTCATTTTGATTACACAAGCCCTGAGGTCAGAGGGAGGCTGTTAAATGGAGTCATGAAATATTTGCAAGTTCAATGTCGATAACTTTATGCAATTTTCTGTTTTTAAATATTGTTTAAATTATAAATTTATGCCAAGATATTCTATGTTTTGCCTGAAAGACCGGTGAGATTATAACAACAACAAAACAGAAACAAATTAAGCATCTAGATGATACTGTATATGTACTCACTGATACTGTGATATGTATTCACAACGGAATGTAACACACAGAGAAAATGAATAAACAAAGCTAGAGCAACAACACAGATGTATCTTAGAACTATAATGTTGAGTGAAAAAAGCAAATCCCAAAACTATGTATGGCATAACTCAATTTTTATAAAGTTCAAAAATGTGCAAACTGAACGTATGTGGTTTAAAAAGAAGCACACACATATATGTAAAGAAGCAGCCCAGAAATAATAAGTATAAAATCTGGGAATATGATGTGGGGGTGAGGGGAAACTTCCCCTTCATCCCAGAAGGTCTGCTGAAAGATCAACTCACAAAAAGGCAGATTAATAGGAGAAAGAGGTTTATTTACCATGCTCACAGGGTGAATCACAGAGTGATTACCCAACATCCCAAAGGGGTCCAGAAATTTATGCACCCTCCTTTTAGAGGAGAGGGGGAGATGAGGAATATAGGCAATTCTGTTTAGGAGCAATAAATAATTTCTAGGGAGGATGAATAGATACTTGGAAGAATGAATGGATTGGGGGGAAAACGAATTGACTTATAAATGATTCTCTTTGAAAATTAAATGAACCTGAGAGACAGGTATTATATTTAAAATGATTTGGACCAGGTCTGGTTGCATTCTGGATCTTCTTTCCTGTAATATATTGAGATAACAGGGAGGGGATGGGAAGCTGGAATGTTCTTTTGATGGATCCATCTGGTTTATGCAGACGGAGGGAAAGCCCCTTCCAATGCCTGTTGATCTCTAAGGGCCTTGAATTCAAAATACTGTTTATACCAAGAAGTCATATTTTGGGATGGAATTTCCTGAGCTCCTTCAATGGTTACTTTTTGTTTTGTTCCTTAAAAGCAAAGTGTTGAGTTTTTGGGTTTTTTTTTAACATTACCTGTGATGTTAGCCGTACATTTTTCATAGTTCCCCATTATAGGTTTCTTTCTATTCTTGGTTTGTTAAGATTTTTGATCATGAATGAGTTTTAAATTGTATCAAATGCTCTTTCTGCATAAAGTGAGTTGACCATGAAATCTTTTCCTTTGTTCTTTTACTGTAGTGAAATACACCACTTTATTTTTAACTTAAAAACAAGTCATGCGTTCTTGAAGAAAACACACTCTTATGATTGTAAGGTTTTAATGTAAGGTTTTTGGATGGTCGGCGCCAGAGAAAGAAAGATGAGCAGAGTGAAAAGGGCAAGCAACGAGGCTTTATTTGAGCACTCCTGGGAGGTTCACGGGTCCTGAGAGAGGGGCCAGAGAAGTTGCACTGCCCGGAAGTTTTGAGCGGGCTTGTATATGTTTTAGAGTTGGGGAATGGGGGTTTTTTGGCACAAAGAGTTTTGGCACGAAAAGTGGGGAGTTCTTTGTTGCAGTTTTAGGGCGGGTATTGTGGGCTTCTCCTTTTTTTTTTTTTCTTTAGGGAGGGGAGGGGTGCCCACCACCAGCCTTACATTCCGGCCTTTTGGTTGTGATGGGCGCCGCTCTTTCTGACTACTTCCTGCTGTGAGGGTACGCAGTCAGGGGCTATGGGCTGGAGTCAGCTGGTGGAGGGGTGACTGGTAGGGGGGAGTATGGATGAAGAAGTAGTTGGTTTACTGCCACTCGAGATGGCTCCTGTAGGCGGTGCTGGAGGAACTGTAAAAGACAGGGAGCAAAGAGAAAGATTAGGCAAATGATGACAATGGGTCCTATTAGTGGCAGTAGCCAGGTTGTGTAGGTCTTCACTCAGGTTGGTGAGTTTGTCTATGTTCTGTTCTACAAGGCCCGATTCATTGACATAGTAGCAGCACTCTTCCCGAAGGAAAATGCAGGTCCCTCCTTTTTTGGCTGTCAGTAGATCTAACGCGCTCTGATTTTGGAGGGTAACCTGAGCCAGCAAAGTTAGTTGTCTTTGTAGTGAGGCCAGCGAAGCAGACATGGTTCTCTAGAGCAATTTGTAGGTGATCTGCAAAATCTTGGGCAGAAATGACACTGTGGCCCAGGGCACCTTCCATGAGCCCTGAGGCTGCGGTGGAGGAGGCCAAGCTGAGACCCACCATGACCAGCAAAAAGATGGCTCGTCTCAGCCGGGGCCCCGGGAGAAGCCACCTGAAGTCACCACCTGAAGTCAGACTCACCATATAGAGTTAATCGAGGGACCACTATGACAGGGAAACAAGGACCCGGGGTGGACCTATTGATGCAGCGGGTGTGTGTTCCTTTGCACCAGAAGAACCGTCCCGGAGCAGAGGAGGTGGTTGTGGTCACAGTATGGTTGGTAAGGCAGCGTCCATGAAGTCACAGGTTGGAGTCAGTGAGGGAGGTGAGAAAGCACACGTGATCTGCGTAAGTTTGGCCTGTAGCTTTAGGTTTCCAAAGGGGAATATGAGTGAGTGGAGCAGAGCATGAGGGAGCTGATGAGGGCGTCGTCTGGGGGTTAGAGTAGTTTGGGGGGGACAGCAGCCAGTAGGGGTCGCTGAAGGGAAGTGCAGAGGAAACAGGGGGAAATATTAGAGATCATTTCAGAGGAGTTTAGGAAGGCGAGGGTGTGTTGAATAATATTTAGCCAGGAGGAAATAGGAAGGTGTCGAGGCTGGGGGGAAAGTTGTCCCGCTAGAGTTTGTTCTGCCTGAAGAATATTGGTAGATATTTGAATCTGTGTCTGGTGGGCCAGCACATATTCACGGCTGATGTGAATAGTTCCTGAAGGGTAATATCTTAACCAGTTCCAGTATAATTTGCCTGTGACTCCAACTTCCCAGCGCTGGTCTCAAAGGTTGATGATATCTAACTGAAGTTTATTTTTGTCGAAATAGAAAGTGTTAGGCCCCCATCTGGGTCTCTTTTTAGAGTAACCCTGCCAACTTTTTTTTTTTTTTTGTCAGTCTCATGACATTGGCATGACGCTTTAGGGCATCCCCCATATATGTTGGCCTTTTGCAGACAATAGTCAAAAGTTTGGTCATATAAAAAGCATAGAACAGGCTGTTAGGAGCCATCAGCTGATGTCAGGGACAGGGGAATGGTAAGGGCCGTTTGACACCCTTTTGGAGAGTAGTCCACACAGCCGGCCACATGGGTGTTTCCTGGGGGGAGGGACTCACGTACCTGGTGGCAGGAGTAGGACGGGGAAGCATCTTGAGGTGGGGACATTTTGATGTGCGAGGTATGATGTCAAGAACCGGTAGGGTCGTTCAGAAGTTTTACAGCCACAGATGTTAAAATGACTGTATGGGGCCCCATCCACCGGGGCTCAAGGGGCTTAGGGTGAAGAGTTTTAAAAAGTACCCAGTCGCCGGGCTGTATACCCATGTGGGAGATACCAGAGTTGGTCTCCGGTGGCTGAGGCAGATATCTGTCTGCGTGGGCACGGAGAAGCTGCCTGAGGAGAGAAAGATATGGGAGATAGGAGGCCAAAGGTGGAGGCTGAGCTGGAAGATGATGGTTAATGAGAAAAGGCCAGCCGTACATGAGCTCAAAAGGCCTCAGATAAGTAGGATATCGAGGAGCTGCCCTGATCCAGGTGAGAGCCAGGGGCAAGAGGTCAAGCCATGATTGATGGGTCTCGATAATGAGTTTGGTGAGATGGTCTTTTATTAACCTGTTAGCCCTTTCAACCTTTCCTGAGGACTGGGGTCTGTAGGGAACATGAATTTTCCACTCTATATCGAGCACCTCATAGACATGGTGAACAACTTTAGAAATGAAAGCAGGGCCATTGTCAAACTGAATGGGGGAAGGAAGGCCAAAGCGAGGAATAATCTCCATGATGAGAGTGGAGGCCACAACTCCAGCAGTTTCGTTGGCAGTGGGGAAAGCTTCAACCCAACCCATGAAGGTATCTGCCAGTGTTAAAAGATATCTGAAGCATCTGTCAGGCAGCATATGAATGAAATTGACCTGCCAGTCTTGTCTGGGGAGGTGACCACACATTTGATGGGTAGGAAGAGGAAAAGGCCCTTGGTGCCAATATGTAGTGAGGAGTGTACCTGGCCAATGAGTTTTAGGGCTTGTGCCTTAGGGAGGGCCAATTTGCCATCTAGTATGACCCATCCTTCAGTGGTGATTGAGCCCCCTTCAGCGAGAAGTCTGTCGCGTTCTTCTGGAGTGTAGCGAGGTTGGAGAGAAGGAATGGAAAGGAAAAGAAGAGGAGCCTGACTAGGGTGTTTGGGGGATGTTAGGCTGCAGGCAACAGCATTGGCATAGTTGTTCCACTTAGTGACAGGGGACCCATCTGGTGTCTCTTGCAATGTATGATAGCCAATTGGGTGGGAGCTGAAGGGCCTCGAGGAGACGGGAAATTAGAGTGGCGTCAACAACAGGGGAGCCCTTGGTGGAGAGAAAGCCTCATTTTCTCCATATGGCAGCATGGCAATGAGCTATCATAAAAGCATATTTAGAGTCAGTGTAGATATTGACAGTTTTATCTTTGGCTAGATGTAAGGCTCAGGTAAGAGCAATCAGTTCTGCCTTTTGGGAAGTGGTACCCTCAGGGAGGCAGCATGTCTCTATAACCTGAGAGGCTGAGACAATGGCATAGGCTGCCTGGTGCCTCCCCTCATCTCCCATGGATGAGCTGCCATCAACAAACAATGTTAAGTCTGCCCCAGGGAGGGATCGGTCCGCTAGACTGGGCCTGGAGGTGGTGGTGGCTTCGACCAACTCAGAGCAAGAGTGAGAGGACAGGGTTAAGGATGGGATGGGAAGTAAAGTAGCAGAGTTTAAGGTTGGAGACTGTGTCAAGGTAATGGTGGGATTTTCCACAAATAGGAGATGGAATTCCTATAATCTAGAAGGAGTGAGGAGCACCAACGAACGGTGAGTTAAGAGGTCTTGGAGGCAATGGGTAGAAAAGACATGTAGATCCTGTCCCAGGGAAAGTTTTAGTGCCTTCTTGGCGACAGTAGCTGCTGCAGCCAGTGCCTGGAAACAGAGCTGCCAGCCACGGACCGTGGTGTCCAGTTGTTTGGATAAATAAGCTACTGGAGTAAAGGTGGGTGTGTTCCAGGAGCCCAAAGGTTGGGTGAGGATGCCGAGGGCCAGGCCTTGGCGCTCATCCGTGTAAAGGTAAAAGGGTTTTTCAGGATGAGGGAGTGTTAGAGGGGGTGCTTGCGGGAGAGTGTTATGAAGCTTTAGAAATGCACGGCAGACAGCCTGAGGGTTTAATAGCGGGCCAGTGGAGGCATCACACGCTGCCTCATAGAGGGGTTTAACAAGGAGAGAAAAGCTGGGGATCCAGTGTCGGAAGAAACCAACGAACCCGAGGAAGGACAGAATTTGTTCAGCAGTGGTGGGTGGCTGGAGGTCGGGAAGAGCCTGCAGGCGATCAACAGTGAGATGACAGGAAGTGGGGGTGAGACGAAGTCCAAGGTAAGCGACAGTGGGCGTAGACAGCTGAACTTTGGAGGGGGTACCCAATAGCCCTTAGAGGCAAGAAAGTTGAGTAGAGAGGCAGTGTGAGTCTTGGAGTGTTGTAGACAGGGACTACAGAGCAGTAGATCATCAACATATTGGAGGACGGTGCTGGGTTGTAAGGGACAATTGGAGCAGCTCCTGACCAAATAGATGGGGGTGTCCTGAAACCCCTGGGGCAGGACAGTCCAAATGAGTTGCTTGGATGTGTTAGTATCAGGATCTTCCCACATAAAGGCAAAGAGATTGTAGCTGGCTGGGTCCAAGGGGATAGTAAAGAAGGCATCTTTGAGGTCCAGGACAGAAAAGTGGGTTGTGGAGGGTGGAATATGAGAAAGTAAAGTGTAGGGGTTAGGCATCACAGGGTGTATGGGGACAACTGCCTCATTAATGAGTCTGAGGTCCTGGACTAGCCGGTAGGAGCCATTTGGTTTTTTTACCAGGAATATGGATGTGTTATAGGGGGAGTTGGTCGTAATTAAGAGTTTTTTTGTATAGGAGACATTCTATAATGGGTTTTAGACCTCTTCAGTGGGTTGGTGAAACAGGGAACTGTGGGTGGGAAGGGAAGGATGAAGGGTCTTTGAGTCAAATGAGGACAGGGGTGTGGTGTGTGGCAACCACTGGGGTGGAGGTGTCCCAAATCCAAGGGTCCATGAGTTCAGGAGGGAGAGGGTATGTAGGGCTTGGTAAGGTGGGAGAGGCTGTGAGCGGAGCTGAGGAATCTGGAGAGAGAGAGAGAAGAAGAAGGGTGGAGGTTCCAGAGGAAAAGTGGAGGATGGTGCCCAGTTTGGTTAATAAGTCCCTTCCCAATGGTGGAACAGGGCAGGAGGGCATGATAAGAAAGGAATGGGTGATGGGGCAGTCACCTATTAGACAGGTTTGGGGACCGGTGGTGGGGAGCTGAGAGAGATTGTCATCAATATCCATGACTGACACCTGGGAAGGATAAGTAGGGCCTGAAAAAGAAGGCAGGACAGCGTAGGTAGCTCCCATGTCAACCAGAAAGGACACTGCCTTACTCGCTACCTTGATTGTTACCCTGGCCTCGGCGAGGGTGATTGGGGTCACTGAGTCGGGGCCTCTTCAGTCTTCGGCAGCCAGACCCAAAACCACCATCAGCAGGTCTAGGGATGGAAGGACTGGCTCTCCAGGCTTCTGTCCCAAGCAGCAGTCACTTTTCCAGTGTCCCTCTTGACCACATGCCGGGCAAGGCTTTGTGGGTGCATGTGGCTGCGGGCACCACTTGGCCCAGTGGCCTTCCTTGCCACACTTGAAGTAGGTGCCTGGTGGAGCGTGGCTCGTCGCTTTAGATGAGGTCGATGGCTTCTTGGGTCACGCCAGCTGCAAGGCTGCAACCAAGGCTTGGGCTTGTAGGTGTCCCTTTTGGCAGAAATAGTCCTTCTTTTGGGCCTTTGCCTGTTCATCTCCGGAATTAAAGATTTTAAATGCCATGTTCACCAGGTCTTGGATAGGGGTCTGAGGGCCCTCCCCTGCCATTTTGAGTTTCTTTCTGATATCAGGAGATGACTGGGTAATAAAGTGGGTCACAAGGACAGTAGCCCCTGCGGGGGAGGTAGGGTCTAGGCAAGTATATTGGATAAGAGAGTCTGTAAGGTGGCTGAGGAAGGCAGCGGGGTTTTCGTCTGCCCTTTGAGTGATTTCCCTGAGTTTGTCATAATTTACAGCACGATGAGCCACAACCTGGAGGCCGGCAAGGACACACTGTAACATGCAATCCCGCCATTTCCTGCCTTCCTGGCTGGCCAGGGTGTCAGGTTGGTATTCCCACTCTGGCTCATTGTGAGGGACAGCCTCGGCCCCCACTGGCATAGTGCGATCCGTAAGATGGACTTGATCAGCGTGTACCTGAACCGTTGTGAGAACACGTTTTTTTCATCTGTGGTGAATGTGGAGGAGAGAATCACAAAGATGTTATGCCAGGTGAGGTCATATGCTTGTGCGAGATAGCGAAATTTTTGGTGTATGCGGTGGGGTCATTGGAGAATGAGCCCAAGTGTTTTTTTAATCTGAGAGAGATAAGACAGAGAAAAAGGGACATGTACCTGGATGACCTTCTTGGTCCCAGCCACTTCACGCAGCGGGCAGATGAGAGGATGATCGTAGAGGAGTGTGTGAGAGTGGGTGTGAAGGCTGATAGGAGACCATGGGGGCGACTGGGGGAATGGAGCGGTGGGTTGGGCAGAGGGCTCGGGTGGAGAGTGACCAGAGTAAGGCGGGGGTCTAATGGGAGGGTGGCTGAGAGAGTCTGGGGAATCTGAGAAGACTGAGGTGGAGGCTGCTGGAGAGAGGTCTGAGAGGGGTGGTGGGGAGGGATTTGGAGAGAGAGAGTCTTGAGCCAGGAGGACCTGCATAGGGTTACAGGTCTGACAGAAGGAGGGGCAGGAGCGCAAGTAGAAGAAAGCCTGGAGGGTGCAGACAGCCTGGATACAGCAGGGGCCATGTAGGGGAGACCTCAAGGAGTTAAGGGAAACAGAGAGAGCTGAGGAGGTATCTGGAGAGACAGGAAGAGACGGTGCCGGGTGATGAGAGGACGGTGTCAGGGAGAGAGAGAGAGAGAAAAAAATAGAGAGAGACATAACGGGAGCGCGAACAGAAAAAGGCTTGGACATATGGGATCTCTTACCATTTGCCGTTCCTGTGACAAAAATTGTCAAGGTCTTGGAAGACATTGAAATTGAAAGTCCCATTTTTAGGCCATTGAGAGTCATTGTCCAATTTATATATCAGCCAGGCAGTATTTCAGTAAAAAATGAGGTGCTTGGGCCAGATGTCTAAACCCTGGGCCTTTAAATTGAATAGTAGACACCCTAGGGGCATCTCGCAGGGAATTTTAGAAGATTGGCTACCCATGTCACCCCAACCCAAATGGGGATACGGACAGGAACAGTATCCTGACTATGGAGGCAACAAAAATCTGGGGGACGTCTCCACCAGGACTAATGTGCTGGAACGGAAAGGGGTGAGAGGAATTCAGGCATTCCCGAATAGCCTCAATCCCTGGAATGGGAGAGCCTCCGACATGGGCCCACGGTTTAACGGACCAGAACAGTATCCGGGGAACAGAGGCTCCCAGCGGGGAATCCAGGTTGAGACAACACAGGGTGACTCACCCGGGCCCAGCTCATCAATCAGGGACTCAAAGGGAGTCGGCGGAGGTCCCGGTCCAGAATGCAAGAGTCCGTGGAAGGGGTGGTGCAGCCGAGGCCCCAGAATGGGCCGGCACAGCCAAAACACCCTTCCCAGGTTTCGGCACCAAACGTAAGGTTTTAATGTAAGGTTTTTGGATGATCGGTGTCAGAGAAAGAAAGACGAGCAGAGTGAAAAGGGCAAGCAACGAGGCTTCATTTGAGCTCTCCCGGGCAAGGTTCATGGGTCCTGAGAGAGGGGCCAGAGAAGTCGCACTACCCAGAAGTTTTGAGCAGGCTTATATATGTTTTAGAGTTGGGGGATGGGGTTTTTTGGCTCAAAGAGTTTTGGTGAGAAAAGTGGGGAGTTCTTTGTTGCAGTTTTAGGGCGGGTATTGTGGGCTTGTCTTTTTTTTTCTTTAGGGAGAGGAGGGGTGCCTGCCACCAGCCTTACAATGATGTATTATCATTTTTATATATAGGTGAATTCAATCGGCTAATAATTTGTCATAGATCTTAGAGTCTGTGTTCATGAGGGATATCGACCTGTGTTTTGTGTTTTGTTGTCATCTTTTGTTTGTTTTTACAATGCCTTTGTGTGGTTTCACACAAATTGGAGTTACAGCAGCCTCACATTCTCAGACACAGTTTGTATAAAATTGATTTTATTTCTTCCTTGCCTGTTTGGTATAATTTACTAGTGAGGAAACCTTGCATGAAGTTTTCTTCGAGGGAAGATTTTTATTATCAGTTAAATTTAATTACATATGTTTTAGACTATTCACATTTTCTGTTTCTTCTTGTGTCAGTTTTGGCAATTTTTGTCTTTCAAGGAATTTTTCTACATCATTTAAGTTGTTAAATTTAATAACATATGTTTGCTCATAATATTCCCTTTTTATCTTAATATCTGTAGTCTATGGTAATGTCCCTCCTCCTTTCTGATATTAGTAATTTGTGTTTTCTCTCATTATTGCTATCAGTCTAGCTAAAGGAGTATCAATTTATAAGTCACTTATTCATAACTAGAGGTTTTTTGATTTTATTGATCTTTCAAAGAAAACCACCTCTGACATTACTGATTTTTCTCTAGTCTGTGTCTGTTCTGTACTTCGCTAGTTTCTGGTCTTTATTATTTCCTTTGTTCCACTTATTTTTGATTTAACTCACTGATTTTTCCCTAGTGCCTTACAGTGGAAGCTTAGGTGATGAATTTTAAACCACTCTTCTTTCCTAATATAAATATTTAGAGCTATAAATTTCCCTAAAAATCTTATTTTTCCTACATTTACTATGTTGTCTTTTCCTCGATCGCTCAGTTTGAATTATTTCTCTTATAATTTATTTTTTTACCCATGGGTTAGTTGGGAATACATGAATTTTTTTTCTAAATATTTGAGGATTTTCCAGCTATCTTTTTGGTTTTGATTTCTAATTTAATTCCACTGCATCAAAAACATACTCTGAATGATCCAATACTTTTATATTTACTAAGATTTGCTTTATAGCCCACTGTATGGTCTATCTTGGTGAATATTCCATATCCACTAGAAAATACTATGTATTGCACTATGGTTGAGTATATTTCTATAAATGTCAATTAGGTTAAGTTCAATTATAGTATTGTTCATATATTGTGTATTCTTTTTTATTGGGTATCATCTGCTTGTTCTACCAATTATCGAAAGACAATTGTTAAAATCACCAACAATAATTGCGCATTTGTATATTTCTCTGTCATATTTTGCTTTTATCTGTTTAAAAGCATTTCTGATAATATTCCTTATTTTGAAGTCTATTTTTTGATACTAATAGTGTCATTCATACTTTCTTATGATTAATGGTTACGTAGGTTATATTTAAGGTGTGTCTCTTGTAAGCAGTATATAATTGGGTCTGAAGTTTCATATTTTTGGGGAAAACTTTATCTCACAGGCCCTAAGAACATCAACAAAGATAAATTTCAATTTTAAAAAACCAATAAAGAGTATTGGCCTTCTTTTCCTACATTAGTATTTCTCAGTCAAGAGCTGCCACCAAACTTCATTAACACAATGAGGTAATATGCTAAGACTGTGTCCTCATATGACCAAAACAATAATCAACAATTATATGCATTTATGTCCAGCTTGAATTGACATGAGCTATAGGATCTATTGTTTAACTGAAATGATATATCAATAAAATTGAACAAGTATTCAATTCGGACTAGATGTATCAAATCAAAATATTTAGCCATTGGATAAAAATTAGCAGCAGGTCAGCCAGATGGTTGTTCTATCCAATTTTATACATCGTTGACTACTTTATGAATGAAATTCCTGCTTTGAAGGAATTTCAGACTTTTCATCATTTCGACTGCAAATTTACCTCAAGACATTGAGCTACATCCAAGGGTGAACAGACCACTCAGTTGTAAATTCTGTTTTAACTCTCTCCTAGAAACCACTGATAGATTCTCATGTAATTATTTCAAAAATATAACTGTGGTGAAGGTCATGTACACCACAGAGAGCAGTAATTTATTCTTTCCCAGTGGCCAGATTAGATTATTGTAGCTCTTGTCCCCAGGTCTTCCTGCAAACCTGCAATGGAGTGTGTTCAGATGATGTTCACACGAGCTATGACCTCATTCAAATGCTGTTTTACTTAGTACAAGAAGTTGGTCTTCCAGAGGCCTAACATAGGAAAAGTGGTGAGTGAAGTGGATCATCACGATGCCCAAATTTCAGTGTCTAAACTCGGGAGAACGTGTCTATCAATCTTGGCTCCACAGGTCAGGAAATTGAACAGCCAAAATCATTGGAAATAAAGCTTCTGTGGAAAAATGTATTAACAAAAATCACTCTAAGCCTTTGATATTCCAAAAGGTGGAATAAGTCATGAACCTTCCACATACAGGTTTAGGATCATATTAGAGGATATGAGGAAACAGTGTAGTAGTTGATGCCAATGATTATTCGCAATCTCTAGCTAAGGTCTGTGGACTCCTGCGGAAATCTAGTGAGATCAAGTGCTGACTTTGATTTCTTATTCTGATGCTTCCCAAAATAGGCAGAAATCTCTTGGTTGGTGGCTGCTCAGGGCACCAAATCTGCCCCAAACTTGCTCCAAAATCTTCTGGCCCAGAACTAGACTCCCAGGGTGAATATAGGAGAAAGATGTCACCTGTCATAATATTTTAAAGTAGATCAACTGGAAATAGGAGAAAAAGTTTCTTTCTTTCTTTCTTTCTTTCTTTCTTTCTTTCTTTCTTTCTTTCTTTCTTTCTTTCTTTCTTTCTTTCTTTCTTTCTTCCTTCCTTCCTTCCTTCCTTCCTTCCTTCCTTGTCTTTCTCTCTCTCTCTCTCTCTCTCTCTCTCTCTATATATATATATATAGGATTGAATGGGAATCTTTATTCAGTAGTCTTTAGCTCCTAAAATTGAAAACTCAGTCTCAAATAAGCTTAGCTAAGCCATCTTAACTCAGTCTACTTTTTTCAATAAATATCGGTAATTTGGAGCCAATTCTAATATGTGCCAGACTAAAGCTACATTTATGTAATATTGCAATAGCTCATCAAGAAAAGAATCCATTTATTCAATTGATGAGAAGTTGAGATGCTATGACACCAGCAAATAACATGACACTTTGTTTTTCTTTTTAACCGAATTGATCTGTTGAACAGTTCGAAGAAGGTAGATCATACAGAGAAGAGAGCAGAAGATTGGAAATCAAGATTGGAACCATCTTTCACTTTCAATACTCCACATAGCAATGAGAATGTCACTTTACATCATGGGGCAGAGAGTGGCACCCTCTGCTTAGAACCCTCCAGGGAGTTCTCATTGCTCTGAAAACCTCACTCTTCCTCCTCATTTCCTCTTGTTATTTGAACGTGCAAAGGCTTTGCACCAGCTGTTTCCACTTCCATGAGAATGCACTTCCTGCGCTATTTAAGCCAGTAGTTCCTCTCATCACTCAAGTCTCAATTCACATGTCACCTTCTCAAAGAGAAAGTCCTGAAGTAGCACACCTTGACATTCTGTTGCCATCATATCACCTTAATTTAATTCCACCTCTGCTGACATTATCATTTATTTATTTTTATTTCTATATGGTCTGTCTCCTGCATTCTAATGCAAGCTCCATGAAGGCAGGAACTCGCTGCCCTGTTTCCTCAGCCTAGAACAACACCTAACAAATGCTCAATAAAGAAGTTGATTAAAGGAATAGTATAATATTTTTATTCTATTCCCAGCTTTGTCACAAACTATACGACTGTAATCGTGTCAGTTTCCGTACCTGGCAGTGACGGGAAATGTAACCTTTCTCCGGAACTGCGGCAAGTCGTTCCTTCTTCTTCACCACTGTCCGCCTCCCACCAGGTTCCCACAAAAAATTAATGAGGAAATGAGGGAAAGAAGTTGCTTAGGAGAATAAGATTTTAAGAATAACACATGATGGATTGAATCACAGATATAAAATCACCTGGGGCAGAAAAAATAGCCTCCAGCTATTCGTAATTTATTTGAATATATTTGCATACCTAAACAACTTCCGATCAGCAGTAGAGTTGGTCAGTCTCAGAAATACAGCAAAAGGAGAGAGCTAGAGATACACACTGGCATTTCCCGCACCAGCACACAAAGTCAGAGAGAGGCCTTTGTCCATCGACTTCCCCGGTTTCGGCTCCACTTTGGGCAAGCAGCCTCCTGATTATAACGTGATCTGATTGTGTCGGTTTTTGCCTCTGGGGAGAGAATGTGCTGATCACACATGCTCTGCCTTTTCCAGTCATCGTGACAGTGGTCTGTCACTGTAAATTACTGCATTTGTATTCTGGCGTCTTTCTTGGTCATGTGTGCTTTTGGTTCCAGTGAGTCAGTCCCTCAGAGCCCCTTAGCTCAGATCACTCGGAGGAGTGCTGGGGCTCACAACACGACACCCCAAAGCGTGGTGCTTTGCAGGCTGCGTACTTCGAACTAAGGCCGATGGGCAGGCCTCAGAAGCAGCCTCAGAGACAGTCTCTGCCCTTCTCCTGCCCTCCTGTCTTCCGCCCCCCTTCCCCCCCGAAGTGAGTCATTCCTCCTCCCCAAGGCGGGTCACAGAAACCAGGACCCCCCTCCCCCAAAGCCAGCCTCGAAACCTAGAAAGGTCACTCTCTCCCTTCTCCCTCGAAGGCCCTCCCTCCAGAGGGGTCCTGCCCCATACCCGGGAGGAAGGAATGCTATGCAGAGAGGCCAAGAAGAATCTGAGCGGACGGGCCTTGCTGGCTCCCCCAGCCCGTTAGCGTTATCAGATCAGACCCGTTGTCCGCCACTTTCCCACACAGCTGTCTGCTCTTCCTTCATCCGGTCTAAGCATAAAATAGACAGTTTTCCCCAGGTCTTCAGGTTTTCCCTTCTGAAGGCTGCCATGTCATAAAAAACTTTGACTAAGTGCATTTGTTACGCTTTTCTCTTGCTAAGCTGTCTTTTGTGACAGGGGTATTTGCGGGACCCTTATGATGGGTGAGGAGGGACCACACCTCTGCCTCCCCTACAGGAGCCGGCTCTGGCCCTTGGAGCAGATGACAGGATCCCAGGCCCTGCTTACTTAGTCTGGGTGCCTTGGCCTCTCTGGGGCAGGGACGTCAACTCAGTTCTAGTGTGTCCATTAAGCAGCCCAAGCATGTGCTTAGGGCACCAGCAAAGACTAGAAACACAAAAAGGAAAAAAAATGAAGTAATTTGACACTTTAAAATATGGAAAAAATGGTAATATCTTTGGAATTTTTTGCAACTATTTTACAGTTTAGAACAGTTTGCATTTGGAATGGGCAGAATTGTGAAGAGTAGGGAAGGAAAATCTCCGTCTACCTGCAGGGCTTAGATCCACCAAAGATTCAAACTCAGACCCGGGAAGAGATCTCCCCGCGGCCCCCACTGAGCTCAGCAGCCTTTCTGATAACGAAGAATGGCAGTGACTCAGAGGGACTCATCCTCACTCACAGCTGGGACAGGAACCTGCCAAGGCCAGTAGGGCATCCCTCGGACCCCACCTCTGATACCCTCCTGGGACCTCTTTCATCTTCTCCCCTCCTACCAACTGTCAACAGCGGCCTAAAATCCCTAAGGTACCACCAGCTCCCGCGTTCAGTGATTCAGGAAAAGAATACAGGAATGAATCAAATGTTGCCCTCCGTGGGGTCCTCTCAAGCTCACACCCAAGTGTCAGGAAAAATTCCCACTTTCCTCTGCTCCTCCCTAGCCCTAGATTACAATCTTAACATCACTTGGGGACAGGGAAAAATCAGGGTTGAAAGTACAGTCATGCATCACTTCATGGCAGGGATTTGTTCAGAGAAATGCAGTGTTGAGCGATTTTGTTGGTATGCCAGCGTCACGGAGTGCCCTTACACAAACCTGGATGGGAGAGCCTACTACACACCTAGGCTGCAAACCTGCACAGTGTGATACAGGCAAAGCACAGTATAGGAGAGAAAACGTGGTACCCTGTACAGGGCACTCGCCAGGAGTGGAGCTTGCAGGACTGGAAGTTGCTCTGGGCGAGTTAGCGAGTGAGTGTGAGAGAACGCGAGGGCCCAGGACGCTGCCGCACGATGCTGTAGACTTTATACACACTGCACACCTAGGCCACGCTAAATTCATAAAATATCATTTTTGTTTCTTCAGTAATAAATTAACCTTAGCTTACTGTAACTTTTTTACTTTATAAACTTTTTAATTTTTTAACACTCTTTTGTAATAATACTCAGCTGAAAACACACATTGTACAGCTATAGAAAAATATCTTCTTTGTATCCTTATTCTACAAGCTTTTCTCTATTAATTTTTTTTTTTTTTTTTTTTTTTTTTTTTTTTTTTTTTACTTCTTAAGCTTTTTTGTTAAAAACTAAGACAAACACACACATTAGCCCAGCCTGCGCAAGGTAAGATCGTCAGAGTCACTGTCTTCCCCAGCCACATCTTGTCCCACTAGATCTTCAGGGGCCAAAACACACATGGAGCTATCATCTCCTATGACAACGTGCCACCTCCCGGAACACTCCTGAAGGACCGCCAGAGGCTGTTTTATAGTTAATTTTTTAAAATAAGTAGAAGGAATATAGTTAAATAACAATAAAAGTACGGTACAGTCCTTTCTTGTTGTAATCAAGTGTGACACGCTGCACATAACTGCAGGCGCTGTACTTCACGTGCCCGGCAGCGTGGCGGGTTTGTGTGCACCAGCACCAGCACGCACACGTGAGGAATGCCTTGTGCTACGATGTCGCTAGGTGATAGGAATTTTTCAGCTCTGTTGAAACCTCGTGGGACCACCATTGAGCGAAATGTCAATATGTGGTCCATGACTGTATAAATATTTTGTGAATTTTCAGGACAGACTGCAGCTACTCAGTTGGGTTCCTGGTTTCAGTCTCCTAAGCTGCTTTTAGAGCAACCTAAGTGCCTACATTATTTACAGGCCCTGCAGGGAACCTACTGCAGGCAGAGCGATTAGTAATGGATCCAATTAGAGCAGTGGATCAGTGAAGTGCTTGGTGGCCCGAGTATGCAGAGTGCCGTGAGAGCAGCGTGAGTGGAAAAGAGTGAGGGATACAGGGGACGGGAAAGAAGAAACAGAATCGCAGATGAAAGCTCGGCGCAGGATGTGGCAGTGGTTGTCCAAGGGCTTAGCACGGTACTGGCGCCTATCAGGTACTCAAACAATGCTTATTAATTGAACGGACAGGATCAATGGAATTGAACCAGGAAATGAATCCATTGCTATTTATTCAAGAAAATGAAAATGGTCTATTGAAGGAAAGAAAAACTTTACATCTGGATCTTTTTGCTGAGTTTTCAGGATGATTTCTCCTAAATGAGTGACAAACATGAAAGTCTCAAAGAAACATAACGTGGATCTTTTATTTTCCACCGGCACTGTGAGCTGCTTGCCTTCAGGGTGCAAGCCAGGCTGAGGGTGGAAGGAAACCCCAATGCTGCTGGCAAGATCCCTCTGGGTCTCAGTCTCTTAAGAACACAGAGATGCCACCTGTGGAGTCTATGGCTGCAGCCTTCCACACCAGGTAACCAAATCTTCTGGACAAACTTCTAAACTTCAGAGTAAGAGAGAGAACATTTTGAGAGAGACCCTGAAAAATCAACCCCCTTAATAAACTTGGTGCGTGTGTGTAATTACAACTCTTCTGAAGTGCATTTTCCTTCTGAAGTCAATGCTTTTATCCATGAGAAAGACAGGCTGTGTGCACAGACCATACCAAAATAATCACTTCATTTGATGGTCAAAAAAATTAATATCTTTGCTTGATATTGGTACCTATGATGTTCTCTAAGTGGGATTACTCCAGGCTTGTCCTCATCACAAGCCTCAGTGATATCTCTTATCCCACTGAATTGCAATTACGGGTTTTTATTTCTGTCTCCTCTTAGTGAATGTCTTGGAAGGAGAGACCATGTCTCATTCATTTTTGAATCCTCAAAACCAAACAGAGCTCTAGGCATGTAGAGGGCAGTTAGCAAGTGTTTGTAAAAGGGAATGCCAGAAAATACAGAAGGAAATGAAAGAACGAGTGAATGAATGAACGAGTGGGAGCGTGTGCATGAAGAAATGGGTAACTCAATGAACCAGTGCATTGAAGCAGCTAATGCTGGCGTGTAATCCTTTGCAATCTGGAAAACATCTCCACCGAAGGCTATAGGGGAAGTGGGAGAGGAGTGAGGGGAGAGGCTGCATTTGCTTCATTGTCACCTTTCGGACTCACCTGTCCTTCAAACTAACCCACCCAACCTGGAAATAAAGTTCTGTATTGTGAACTTAACCTCTTACATGTGTTCTCAGGGCTGTTCAGCCACAATCTGCCAAGGAAGGGCTGTGGGAACACAGCCAGAAAGGCTGTTACAGCAAGATGTTGAGCCTTATTGTGCAAATATACTTCAGCACTGCAGCACTCACCAAGTTAAAGAAAAAAAAAAAAAGAGGAGGATTTCTTAGGCTCTGTCCAGGCAGCACATTCGAAGTGCCAGTTTGGCACCTGGCCACTTGATAAGAGCATGTGTTTAAGGGCCAAAGTGACATTTCAGAGTAGCATTAAAATCTAATATATTTACATATGTCTGCATAGCTCTGATGGATGCCCCATTGCCTTGTATTTTGTTTTGAACCATAGGACCCAGGCCCAGCCTTTACCAAAGGCCACCGGTGCTCCCCTGACACTTTCCCAGAGGATGGGATGGTTGCACCGCCAACACAAAACACAGACTGCCGCAAGAACAACATGCTTGGTTCACCGTGCTCACTGTAGAAGGGCCTGGTGAAGAACGACACGAAACATCCGGGCTCTGTTCTCTTGCCACAGCCAGAGCACAAAGCACGCTGGCTCGCTTTGCAGAATCACGGAACAGCAAAACCTGAGCACTGCAAGAGCACACGCCTCTACCACCCACTTGCTTTCTAGAATTCTTTGCACTTGCTAGGTACTCAGTGAACATCCCTCAATTTGTTGTTATTGCTGTTTTCTCCTGTTTTGAGATGAGGATGTTACTAATGTTATTGTATTTGGATGGAATTTTTGTGTTAAAGGTCAGCTTAAACCAACAGATTAGCAAAACTCAGCCTGATCAAGTCCAGCAAATGATAACCATTTCTCCAAGATTAGGAGGCATGTTTTTGGAAGAGTTTTAAAAGTTGATTTGGGAAGGAAGGCAGGAAAATGCTTTCTACTAATATTTTACATTCCCAGGGTTTTAGGTGTTGTTATTTCAGGTCTATCATTTCATTTACTCTACAATATACCTATGAATTAGTTCAGATTCCCATCAGTAAAATATGACTTATGCCTGTCCTTGGGCACAAGAGAAACTAGAAAATTGCCTATAAAATTTGTTTGTAACCATTTATAAAGCATGAGTCATGGAATTAGAGGAATGTTAAAGCTAAACAGGACTTCAAGAGCCAGTCATTATCCCTTGTTCTTGCATATGACATCCAAGTCCCAGGAGGCGAAATGACTCACCCAAAGTCATACAGTCAGCAAAGGTCAAAACCTGGTCCTAATTCCAGATGGCTGTTCTTTGTACTTAAAGATAAAATAACCACTAAACAAAGTTGGAAAATGACAAGCCATTTTCCAAGAAAAACAGAGCTAAGCTGAAAATTTATCTTAGAGCAATTCCAGCTATATTCAGTTGGCTGGGTGCAGCCTCCTGTGTCTGATGTCACCTGGGGCGGTAGCTACTGTGCATCTGGCCACCTTGCTTTCCACAAGTCCTTCCTGGTTTCTCAACCTGTATCTATCCAAGACTCTAAAAAAAAGTCTGTGTTCTTTGTTGCACACTAGACTTTCTGTTTTTTAGCTAGATGTTTTTCATTCTATTTTTAAATAGCTTTATTGGGAGTATATTTTACATACCATAATATTCACCCATTTCGAGTGTATGATTCAGTGATTTTTGGTAACTTTACTGAGAGACACACCGTCACCACAAATCAGTTTTAGAACATTTTCATCTTCCCAATCAGCTCCCTCAGGCCTCTTTCCATTTAATCCCCATTCCACCCCCTCAGGAAGAACTGGATCTTTCTAATCCAGCTACAGAAAGAAAGGAAAGGAAAACAGAAGCAGTGGATTTTTTACAGTGAAAGAGTTTGGACCTGCTATGTTCTCTCCCTCCAAAGGATATTTTGTGCCCACAAAGGCGATCTTCTCGCCATGCTGGTCTATGTCTCAGAGGGTGGGGCGTGGGTCGTCCTTGCTGGGATAGTAACTCCCACTCAAGCGCTCAGACTCGTGCGAGTCCCCCCACCGCCCCCGCCAAGAGCTGGGAGGACAAGACTGCTAACTCGCCTGCCTGTGTCCCTTCCCTCGCTCCCGTGTCCAGGTCATCTCTGTTTATGTGGCTCAGGGGTTGAGATCTAGAAACAAGGAAGACTGCTCCCTGCCCCTTTCTCCACTCACTTCAAGAACTGTTCCCCTTTCCATCCGACGGCTCAATGATCACCACCCCCATCCCGGTGAGAACTGAGTCTGTGGACACCGAGCTTGCTGTCGGCTCCTCCCGGCTGGTCCTTCCAGGGGTCACTTTCACTTGCTCTGTCCCATGCTCATCCCCGCAGGATTTCATGACAGAGCTTAGGACACAGCCAAACACATCACTCAATACATATTTTTATATAACCATTTAAAATATGCTGTAGGAGAATATCTAACGATATAGAAAAATCTTTGTGATAACCTGTTAAGCGGAAAAAAGGACACACAATTAAACATCCAGCATGAAACCCATCTAAACCATGTTTGTGCATGTGAGTCCGCAAGTGTGTGTATCAAGTATGTCTAAACAAAAAACACCACAATATTAACAGTATGGAGGGGATCTCTGCAAGGCAGAACCATGGGTAATTTATATTGATACATTCGTGTTTTTCTGAATTTTTCAAATGTCTCCCAAAGAACAGAGATTACTGTTGTAATGGGAAAAAGAACAATAAACGTTACCATAAAAAGAATGAAAGATCAGCTCCCTGGCCTGAAAGAGCGTCGTCTCCTTGTTTGCCGGAGCCCAGGTGCGCTGTCAGCACCGGGCTCTTCTCATTACTGACATCACTTTATTACCGTGCTAATCACACTGTACAGAACTCCTTCCTCTGCCCTGATCATCCGCCACACCTGGGAGCCTGATCTCGGTCGGGGAGGCGAGGAATCCCGCGTAGACAGACAGTTTGGACGGAGTTCAGAGATGCGTTAGCCAAATGATCAAGGGAGCAGGGAGGATTGTTGCTGGCGAAGAGATGAAAGGATCTCCATTTCATAGCTCTGCTGAGCAGAGACGAGGGGTGGGGGGAACTTGAAAACACAGACCCAAAACATATGAAAATCACGAGCAATAAAGAGCGAGAAGGGAGCCAAGCAGAGCCTGGTCCACATCGGGAATCGGATGCTCCACCGAATGGAAACGTGGAGCACGAACATCAAGCAGTCTCCAGTCGGCACCGCGAACTCGGGTTCAGAGCCCGTCGGGCAGGAGGGGAAAGCCCGGCCAGTCATGAGGCACGCGTGACGCCGCGCTGTACGGGAAACCCTCTGGCTTCGCACAGCAACCTGAGCCTTCAATCCCACGTTTCTCAAGGTGAGGGGAGGCCCTTCCGGTCGGAAGCCCAGATGCGAATGCATAAGTCCATTGCTCGGTGGGCACTGCTGCACCACACTTGCTGTGGCTTCAGCGGCCCGGAGAGCTGCCAGCTCTGCTGCTTCGCCCGAGGGACCTCTGCTATTTTGTCTTTCTCGCACCCACCCACTCAGAAGGATTTCCGCAGCGGCTCCTGTCGCCCAGCTGCCACTAAGTTCAGCTGAGAAGTGCAGCTGAGCAAAAGGTTTGCTCTTCGCCCTTAATGAGCTTACACAGGAATCATGAAGTCAAAAAGTCGGTGTTTCTTGGGTGTTGCTGGCAATGCTCTGGCACCTCCTGGGAAACCCAGGGTCCTGAGGAGTAAGAGGAGGCAGGGCGACCCCGGGGAAGGTGAGGGGGCCCCAACCAAAGCAGGTCAACCTGACCAACGTGAAGCGTCACTCCATTTCCCAGGTGCACAGAGAATACTCGTTACCATCACCAAAGGAAGAGAACCTAAAAATAAGCTTGGGAGGTTTTGATCAAGAGAATTGTTTTATCGGATTTTTCTTTCCAGAAGATAATTCTGGTGAAGTGAAGGTAAGAAACAGGAATCAAGGGAGATCTATCAAGACCCTATCACGAGGGCAGGTGAAGACTTAACAGCTTCAGTGAAGCAGTGACAATGAATTTGGGAAAGCAATGGATGAAATGGCATTTCACCACAGACCCCAGGAAAGTCGGTGGTGGTGTCGTTGCTGGTGCCCTGGCATCTGGAATTACTGACCGATGAGTATTGATTCTAATTAGTGCCTGGGAAATCAGAAAGGAAGAGCTGGGCATTCAGAGAGGCGGTTTCATTTTAGATATGTTGGTTTTACAGCCTGAGCAAACCGTCTACTGACTGCAGCAAGCAATTAGAAATAGAGTTCTGGGCCGGGCGCTGTGGCTCACGCCTGTAATCCTAGCACTCTGGGAGGCCAAGGTGGGAGGATTGTTTGAAGCCAGGAGTTCAAGACCAGCCTAAGCAAGAGCGAGATCCTGGCTCTACAAAAAATAGAAAAATTAGCCAGGTGTGATGGTGCGTGCCTGTAGTCCCAGCTACTGGGGAGGCTGAGGCAGGAGGATCACTTGAGCCCAGGAGTTCAAGGTTGCTGTGAGCTATGATGACACCACTGCACTCTAGCCTAGGAGACAGAGCAAAACTCTGTCTCAAAAAAAAAAAAAAAAAAAAAAAAAAAAAAAAAAAAAAAAAAAAAACCAAAACAAAACAAAACAAAAAAATATATATATATATATATAAATTCTGAAGGTCAAGGGAAAGTTTAGGTCTAACAGTGTGGATTATGTGTCAATCCACACAGGAGTGGTCGGAAGGGGAATCACTCAGGGAAAGAATACACTAAGGCTGGAAGAGTGCTGGGAAGAAAACGTGAAGAGTGTCTCCTTCTAGTGGGACATACGGGATATGAAGCATGCTCGGAGGAAGAGCTGACAACAATCCAGGAGCACTGAAGAGGTGAGGTACAAGGAGAAGCTACAGAATTAATTCATTGTACTTGACATATACTCACAGAGCTCCCTGTGTGTGTCAGGTGCTCTCTCCTTCTGGACATAGAGAAATGGCTATTAAGTGGGCCCCGACATCTAAGTGCTCATATTCTAATAAAAGAGACACATATACAAGAAAATCATTGCAATTATGTGACACGAGAGTGCTGACAGGGGTAAGAATTTGTCGGAACAAAGGAGGCAGTGAGAACTCAACTTGGGAGGGGAAGAAAGGTGTTTTGAAGGATAAGTAAGAGTTGCCCAGGTGAATGAATGGGGGAAAATATTTCAGAGCACTGGAACAGCACAGAGTAAGACAACCCTATTAGGTTAAGGCACGAACAAGGTCTGGATGGATGGGTGCCAAGATAAAAGGGTTGGACTGGGCAAATAAAATGTAATGGTGACTTGGTTTGCCTCAACGGTCTGGTCCATTTCTTTATTATTTCCAAGCTGTCCCCATACCCAGTGTCAAACTGAACCAAATTATTTTCTAGACTAAGTCTTTCTAGAGCAACTTTGGCTGCATATCAGAATCTCCTGGAGAGGTTTGGAAGCACAGAATGCCTGGGCCTCACCCCAGACCAATGAAGTCAGAGTCTGGGTGAAGGGAGATGTAGACGTTGGCACTGATATCTTACAAATGTCCACGAGGTGACTCTGTGAGGGAGAGACCACTGGGTCTCAAACTTTAGTGGGTGTGAGCATCACCTGCCAGGCTAGTTACAACACAGACTGTTGGGCCCCCACCCCTGGGGTGTCTGATTTAGTAAACCTGAGAATGAGCCTGAGAGCTTGCATTTCCAACAAATTCTCAGGGGAGTTTGAATTTTTAAAAGTGAGGTAATAAAGAAAGTAAGAGGTGTATAAAGTACTAATACCACAAAAGAGCACCTTAGAATAGCAGCCATGAGTAAATCAGAAATAATTTGCATCTCTTTCTCCTTACCCATGGGTCATTTTCCTTGTGTCAGTTAATGATCACCAAAATAATGCCATAACAAACTTCCCCAAAACTCAGTGACTCTCTCAACGTCCTCCTTGGACCAGGGGGCAAGCCTGGGAAAGTCTCCTCGTGTCAACGATGGAAACAAACGAAAAAAAACAATGAAGGAAAAATGTGCAAGGTCTCTCGATGCATAAACTCAGAAGTGGCCCACCATGGCTTATGACTCCTTTTGGCTAAATTAAGTCACATTTTCAAATGTCAGGGCAACTGCAAATTCGAGGGCAAAGCACAAAGACAGGGAGTGGCAGAGGACTCGGAGCATCATGCAACCCACCCATTCCTCTCTTTCTCCAGGAAATGTTTTACTTTCTCACTTCAATTCAAAGTTCAGTATCCTGCCTCTCAACCAGCTTCTAAGAACAACCTGTTGCTCTTGGATTTTCAAACAACCTTAATGATGTAAAAATCCTGTCTTGATTCCTGATAAATCACTTAATTGGAAATCAGTTTAAAAGATTTTTTTCCTTCTCCTCCCAAGTATTTTAAGCAACTTTCTATGTGTCTTATACACAAACACAGAAGTATACAAACGACATTTATGATAATAATGGTACACTTAAAACACCCTAGACAAAAAACCACTGTACAAAAATAAAGGATCGTTTTACCTTCCACAATGCCATTTTCTTTCTTTTCCTAAGTTTTGCTTCAACTCTGCAGAGAGAGATGAAGACAGCTGTGCACCGAGGAATGGACAGAAGAAATAAGTGTTGTTCTACTTCCTTCTTCGGTTGGGGTTATTCTTCCTACTGTCTTGCATCTTACTTGATGTTATGGGTTGAATTGTGTCCTCCAACAATGATATGTTGAAATCCTTACCCCAGTACCTAGGAATGTGATCTTACTGAAAATAGGGTCATCGCAGACGTAATTATTTAAGTTCAGAGGCCATGCTGGAGTAGGCCCTTTATTCCCATATGACTGGTCTTCCTGCAAGACAAGGTGAAGACACGGGGAGAGACTGCTGTGTGATGACAAGAGGCAGAGACTGGAGTGATGCAGCTACAGCCAAGGGACACCAAGGTTGGCAGCCACCACCCAAAGCCAGGAAGAGACAAAGAAGGATTCTACCCAGTCTTGGGGACTAACGCCATGATTTAGGACTTCTGGCCTCTAGAACTAGGATAGAGTCAAATCTGTTGTTCTAAGCCACTGAGTTTGTGCTACTTTGTTACAGCAGCCCCAGGAAACTTACATAATTGGGTACAAGAATTGAGTTTCTGGCTGCAGGTTCCAACATGCCATCAAAGTCTTAATGGGAGTTGTACAGGTGTTGTAGGAAGGGGGGATTACGGTTTTGCCCCACTTGTCAGGTGCCTGCCATGCACAGCGGGGCCCCAGAGCAGGAGTGGGCAGAGAGGAGCCCTTGTGTTGTACCCCAGCCGGCTGCGGCTGAGGAAAATGGCTATAGAGTCGCCCTGATCTCCACCCTTCTCTGCTCTGTGCTTTCTCCCAACTGGAAGAATTAGCTGTGTCACGGACTAGGCAAAATGTATAGTTAAATTGTGGAACTTAATAAGCAGATTCTCATAAATGGGGCTGACTCTTTGGGGCCTGCTATTCAAAGCTTCTTGCTCTGAGATGTTCTGAGCTGTTTCAGTCATTAATTCACTCACTGGACACATTTTCACTGAGCACCTAATACAAGCCAGGCATTATTCTAAATGCTGCGGAAAAAGCAGTGAACAGGAAAAATTAAGAATCTCTGCTCTGATGGACCTTATAGGATGGTGGCAGAGATAGAAAACAAGATAAATATGTAAAATATATAGTATAATCAATAATAATTCACCGCTGATGAGAGCAATAAAGCCAGGAAGGCAGAGGGAAAAAGTGGGGGAAGGAGAGGGAATGTGTTGACATTTTGGATAAAATGGCTGGGGAGGTCTCAGTGCAAAGGTATCTTTTGAGAAAAAGCTGGAAGGAAATGCAGGTGTGAGCTCTTAGGCCGGGAGGCAGGGCCCAGCAGTGCGCAGGAGCTCGGAAAGGTGTGCAAGGCCAGAGGCTTTAACAGCTGACACTAAAAGGATTTGAGAGAACAAAAGAAAAACTCGGGGGAGGGGCAGGAAGAAAGCACTAAACATTAAATAATAAATGAGGAAGAACAAGACAAATAATTTTTAAAAATCCAAGTGGTGATTCCTTAAGGAGGCTAATAAAATGGACAAACTTTTCAGCCAAAACCAAGGAGATAAATTTCCCAAGCACGATGAAGAAAGGAAGTACACCGCAGGCACAAAGGACATTGAAAATATTTTACAAAGCAGTTGTTAAAACTCTATGCTAATTATTTTGAAGTCTGAATAAAATGAATGGTTTTCTGTAACAACGAAAGTTGTTGAAATTGACTAACCAAGTAAAAAAGCTGAACAATAAATAGAAAATACTGTCAAAACCTTCTCCAAATACAGATCAGACCAAGAAAACGTACAGATAGTTGACTTAATAGCATTGTAGTTTAATTAATAGTATTATCTATAGTTTAATAATATTATACAAAATAAAATAAATCAACAATTAACATGAGTATTTTCAATATATGAGAGAAAATAAAGAAGTACCATGCTTACTGTTTAAAAAGTTAAATAACTAACAAATAAATTAATTCTTAAAAGAATATCTTACTACTGACAAACAGATGAAGAACATGGCTATAAATGGCAATATTGCATATTAAAATATCCAAACTCATTAGTAACCAAATAAAACCAATGAGCTATTTATCAATTAGAATTTTAATCAGAATATTCAGAATTTGTGTGAGGAAAGATTTATACCTTGCTGCTGGGTATGCAAAATGATTTCGTCTTTCTGGAAGGTAGATAGACGATTCACACCCAGCACTACAATTGTGTATCTTCCTGACCCAGTAATTTCTATCCTAGAAATACACTGAAATACACAAAAATAGCAGACTTTGCCAAGCATGAAGATTTAGACCCAAGGATGTTTTTCTATAAAAGTATTGCTTATGGTAGCAAAAAAAAAAAAATTCTTATAGGCATATGACATAACTTTATAAGACAGCCATCAAATAATCTTTTTTAAGAACAATTCTGTCATGAAAAAGTAAACTACAAAACAGTATGTCCACCACGATTTCAATATTTAGTTTTTGAAAGAAAGAAAAAGGGAGAAAACATGAGAGAGAGATTAGAGATAAAATGAAAATACTAGACACTTACAAAGCTGTTAATTATACGTCACCATGTGGTAAGATTATGGAAAATTTTTTAATTTTCCTCTTTTCGCTTCTTCTGTTTTTTTCAAAATTTTATCCCCAATGAACATGGGCTACTTTTGTGATGAAAAGAATAAAGTTGTTTTTCTTTTTAAAAAATGTGTGGACTAGTATGTATTACATGAAAAAGCTGATTTTCAGCACCTAGAAGTAAGAGTTTTCCAGTATTGTATTTTGTTCCAAAGAGTAAAGGGAATTTTCTTCTCTGTTCACAGGGTTAGTGACAGGCAAGGAACCCCCTTCCAAGCGAGAGGCCGCGCCCACCTTCAGCTTTCATCTAATTTAAGAGCTCTGTTTCTTCATCCTGCCACCTCCCTCATCTTTTTTAAGAGATCTGAGAACTATTAAAAAAAATGCCAAATAAAATGCGAGCCTTTCATTTGTCATAGTTTCCTGGGTTGTATGCAGTCTTCTGGTGGAACCCAAATCCAACCTACCATCAGATGTTTTAATGAATAAGATGGTTTTAACCGAGTTATACCAAGTATAGCAATTTAAACTAAATTAATTTAGGATTTCTCCCAAGCTGCAGGGGGAGGGTGAGCTCAAGAAGCTACCTTGGGAATTATCCGGAAATCTCCCCAAAGCTGCCACTCGGGGGAAACTAAGTGTCAGTGTCCGGTGGCTAAACTCGCCGCCTGCGCTGCAGGAATCCTCCAGGCCAGTGAAGACAAGGCGCCTGGAAAACAGTCCCGGAGTTAGAGAACTAGCGCTGGGGGAAACCAGTATGATCACTTCATCCCAAAAAGAGAAGTTTGGCCTGAACGTCACTGTTCAAATAGTCACAGAGTTATGATGAAGAGCACATGGGTCTGGCGTGGTGGCTCACGCCTGTAATCCTAGCACTCTGGGAGGCCGAGGCGGGTGGATCGCTCAAGGTCAGGAGTTCGAGACCAGCCTGAGCAAGAGCGAGACCCTGTCTCTACTAAAAATAGAAATAAGTTATTTGGACAACTAAAAATCTATATAGAAAAAATTAGCCGGGCATGGTGGCGCATGCCTGTAGTCCCAGCTACTCAGGAGGCTGAGGCAGGAGGATCACTTGAGCCCAGGAGTTTGAGGTTGCTGTGAGCTAGGCTGATGCCACGGCACTCTAGCCTGGGCAACACAGTGAGACTCTGTCTCAAAAAAAAAATAAAAAAATAAAAAAATAAGAGCACATGGGATTTTAAGAGATTTTAAGGCGGAAGCAAACCTCCTGGCAGCGCAGTGTTTAAAGAATCAGGTAATGAGAGGCCGCAGGGTGCAGCGGTGTTTCTCCCCTGCTCCCGGCACTGGGGTTCGTCTGTGGGTGCACGGGTGCACCCTTGGGGGTCTCGGAGAGCCAGCAGCCACAAAAATATTGAACAATTTTGCAAATGTCTTGGGATCAGCAAAAAGTCTTCAACTATTTTTCAAGTGTTTTGAGATCCGCTAAAATCCAACTGTGGTTTGTTCTGGAGAACTTTTTCATTTAAATTGTTTATGCTTGTTTAGTTTAAGAAAAACATAAGCTTGGTGTTTCTGGGTTCATTTACACTTCGCTTGTTAGGTGGGTTTGTGAGCCTGCTCAGTGTTCAGACGCCTTGTGGGGTTCAAAGGAAGTTGCCTCTCTGCTGAGGAGATGCATTCAGTTAGTGTGAAACAGAAGCCAAAACTGCAAAAGCCTTTGGCTCTGAGCTCTCTTCACAACAGAAGAAATTCGAGCAGAGTCTCAACTCGACGATCCCTCAGTGCGCCCCCAGGTTCTTAAACTGAATTTGTGTTTGAGTGTCAATGTTTCCCTCTCATTGTCTGGCTGAAACCGGTAGGTTTGCTTGAACATGGAGTGGGTGTTAGAATTGATCTCAGATAGATGGTCTTGCTAGATGAAGCTCTGCTAGGGCTACACAGAGGTACAAGGTTCAGAACATCAGCTTGGATAAGCCTGGCTGTCTTATCTAATTTTTATCCAGCGCCAAGCTAAATGGCCTAAATGTTTAACTCTGGTAAATGTCAGTCATTCAACATCTATGTCTTTGTTCCTGCTATGGGCACTGAACTACACTGGTTAGAAAGTTTATGAAACAGGCCGGGCGTGGTGGCTCACGCCTGTAATGCTAGCACCCTGGGAGGCTGAGGCAGGAGGATCGCTTGAGCTCAGGAGTTCAAGATCAGTCTGAGCAACAGCTAGACCCCGTCTCTACTAAAAATAGAAAAATTAGTCAGGCATTAGGGTGCTCGCCTGTAGTCTCAGCTACTCGAGAGGCTGAGGCAGGAGGGTCATCACTTGAGCCCAGGAGTTTGAGGTTACAGTGAGCTATGATGATGCCACTGCACTCTACCCAGGTGACAGAGAGAAACTCTGTATCAAAAAAAAAAAAAAAAAGGAAAAGAAAAGAAAAAGAAAGTTTATGGAGCAGATATAATGTATGGCCTGGGCAACCTTAAGAGGCAAAATTTGTAAGTGTGAAGTAATTAACATGTAATTAATTATTAATTGCATGTTGTAGATTTCAAGGAATTCATGGGAGAGAGGAATCTGGTCAAACATCTGGCCTTAACCAGAATGTATAGGGGGAGGATGGGAGAGACACAGAGAGAGGGAGAGAGAGGTATCCAAGCAGGAAGAATATTAATGACAGGCTTGTGGTGGAACGTGGCACGGCCTGTGGTCAGGATGAAGCCTACACCAGTTTGAGGGGAATGGAGTGTTCTCGTGTTTGGGAGCAGCAGAAAACAAAATTAGAAAAGCTTATTGAAGAAAGGCCTAACCAGGCAGGCAAACATATTTATCCTTGTTGCAGATGGCCCTAGAGCACCACTGTCGGTTTTTAAGCACAAGCAGGGAAAAGCTGTATTGAAGCAAAATTAATGTGGAGGCAGCATATAGGATGCACGAGACAAGGAATAGGCTGAGGGCAGGGAGCCCAGGGCAGGAGCTGTTGGAAGGATTTAGGTGCAAAGTGGGGAAGTCATGTGCACACAAAATGTTGGTACCTCATCTCAGATAGCCTTTTGAGATGTTTGCATTGGCTTATGTATTAGGATGAACTGTACAAAGTTGTTGTTTTGGGCCATCATTAATAGTCAGATATTGGCAATTTCACATGATTCAACTTAGTAATGAAAAAATTCAGAGGTATAGAGACTTCAGGTAAGGCTTGATCCAGCAGCTCAGTGATGCCACCTAGATCCTAGTTCCTATGTCTTTCTCTCTCCTCTCTGCTTTTACCGCATCTCCCCCAAACGCTGGCTCCTCTCACACAGGGAGAGCAGCAAATTGCAGCTCCTTTGGAAAAAAGAGAAATGGTTTTCCCAAAAGCTCCTGTAGTAAATTTCTCCACTCAGCTCCTTGGCCTGAAATGAAATGTTCATCTCTGAACCAAAGACAGCGTCCAGGCAATAGGATGAAGGAATTGTATGAAGCCAATTAGGGCTTAGCTCAGAGCCGAGGGTGGGTTCGATCTCACCCGAAGTCATATGGCTTTAAAAGGTGAGGTTCCAATGGGAAGGGGGGAAGAGGCAATGGATGTGGGAAAGCAACCAACAAGTGCCCACTGCGACATCACTCGACTACCGTGTTCACCTCTTCCTGCTACAGCATCGCTCCCTGCAGCACCAGGAGACCCTCTAGCTGAGGGGGCTCTGCCAGATACCACAGACCAGCGACTCGGTCTGGGAGAAGTATCGGGTAGGGAGAGATCAGGAGCAGGGAAGACAAACAGGCTGAGGAGAGCAGCCAGACAGTCCTGCTCTAAGAAATAGCAATTCAAATCCTGAGGAAGAGCGGGGAGAAAGCCCGCTCTGCACCCAGCGCTTAGGCTTGTCTTGCACCCCTGCGGTTGAGGAGATTTGGGCGCAATGGAATTCAGAAACGGTCGGAGGCACATGTATTTACCTATTTCTCACTGATTCAAGGGAAGAGTTATTAAGACCACAGAAGGTCCTGATAATTATGCGATCATTGAAATGGGACAAATAAAACAGTCCACAGAATTGCAGCTCTTACGGACAGGGGTAGAATAAGATTCCCCATCTTGGCACTGATATTCGTTGGCACTGCACAATATTGTCATAGTCCTTCTGATGGCACATAGTAGATTACCCCTCAAACTCCAGTGCAATACTGCCAGGCCTCTTTCTCAGGTTGTAACCAATAACCCGGAGCCCACTCCACCTTGAGAAGATTATTTTGCCTTAGTTCATTACCGGATACTTTACCTCCTCGAAACTCATCTGCAACGTTCCTGCCTGTTAACACAGCCTACAAAACTCTGCCTGCCATCAGCGTGGCAAGGCACTTTCTGGATAACTTTGTGCCATCTGCCACTTTAAAGATTTCATGGTGCCTGTTTGTCTGGATCATTTATTTGGGGAAAAAAAAGTTAAACAAGAACAGTACCCACACCCGTCTCTGGGGAGAATCCTGTTTTCCACCCACTGGGCATCAAAACTAATCTTCAGTGACTTATAGCTGTTCTCTCTCTGGTGCCGTATTTAGCTTCTTTCACTGCCATTGCACCTGGAGCTGTTACAAATTCTGCTTTGTTTTTAGGTGCAACAGTCACAGGACAGTCAGTATAAAATAAGACGGGTGTTTGTATCATGAAACAAACCAATGGCCTCAAAAGAGAGTTGGTGGCTTCCTTTTTATTTTTTCCCCCTGATTTCTTCAATTGCCCTGGCCCACCAGGCACCATGCACTCCACCAAGGGGACAGCTGGCTGGGCAAAACCAAAGAGAGCCGTCAGCTGGACATTTATTTTATGATGACTCAAAAGCTCTGCAATAAGTAATAAAAAATCAACTTTAACCACTCTTTCTAAATGTGCTCCAGCCTGTGACTAGTTTGCACTGTTTTCATGAGTGTGTAGATCCCAGGGCAGGCTTTTCCTTCAAATGCCCCAGGAGCAATTAAAGAGTAAATGGGGTTGACAGATGCTAAGAACTGGCAAGACAGCCAGGGAAACACTGATCTAACCAGATGTGTGGGTGCATTGAGAGCAATCTCAGCATCTGTAAAACTGCATAGGTTAAGATCCGAAATGAGGGTGGGGGTGGTCAGGAGGTGGGAGGTGGAGGAAGATGAGAGGACGCCGAGCCCAGCAAGTTTCCATTTCACTCACCCTGCACTTGCCGACATCAAGCAAGAGTGTCTTGCTTAGAAAAAGAGCATCTTACCTGTGATGCCAATCCAAACATCTCCTTCACTGTGAAGGTAGCTCCTCACGCAGGAAGAATTCACTGTCATTTCTTGTAACTAAGGGCCTCGAGCTTACATCCTGCTAAGACATAGTCTGGCCCTACTAAATTCTTTTATTTGCTTATTATCAATATTGATGGAAACACTATTACAGAAAGAATCCATCCTCCTAGTACCAACGAAATGCAAAGTAAGGTAATAATATACCATCTTTCACCTGATAGACCACCTTTTTTTTAATGGTAGCATCTGGTGCCAGAAAGGGTGTGGGGTACACTGGTATAGCATCTGAGAAACAATTTGGCAATACATATCAAGAGCTTCAAAAATAGGCCTTTTGCCCTCGTAATTCCAATTTCAAACGCTATCCTGCAAAAGTAATCAAAGGTGCCAATCACAGTAATAGGATACTGGTGAACAAGGAAAAAAAATTCTAAATTATTAAATATTTGTGTTACATCCACATATTAGAACATTATGCAGCCACCCTACATTGTGTTTTGTCTGGCCTTACCTATGCTAAGGAATGGTAATCGAATAAAGCAGGATGCATACACACCAAGCGGCGCGCATTGAGGAGCCCGGCGTGCATGGATGGGTGTATGAGTGTGCTTTTCAAAGTAAAAAGACATTTCTTTAAGGACTTATTTATTTTTCTCAGTTTCCTGAAATAAGAATGTGCTTCTTAAAAGAAAAAAAACATGATCACGAAAATCTCCCTTCCTTGCTTTCTTGAAACAACAAAGATGTGTTAAGCCAATAACTTAAACACCCTTGAAAATACTCCATCAATCAAAGGAAACCTGCAAGTGCTCCGTCCTGAGGTTCTTCTCCCCGAGGATGCACACAGAGGATGGCGGAGCGTGGGATAAAGTCCTTGCCAGGTGGCCCCCTGTCCTCACAGCTGGGCCGCGTGGATGACAACCACAGGTCTCTAGGGCTGCCCTGGCTTTAGAAGGCGGGGTTTAAGCACTTCCTGTCTGATGCCCTGCACTCCTAAGCAAACCTGCATGTTCCAGACCTGACAATTGGATTTCTGCCTCATTCACGCAGTCCCTTCTCCATCCTATGCCCCACTGGTGCCTTTGATCGGTGAGCCGAAGTCCCTGTAGCTTGTCCCTCCAGCACTATATGGACCCAGCCTGGTTTTTGCTGGCTAGTGAGCCACTTTTTAAAAAAATTTTACTTTTTTATCATTTTTATTTATATACATATATTTTACTTTTTATTTTATTATATATTTTTTAAACTCTTTATTTAGCAATCCACTTATTTCTCACTTTCTTCCTGGTCCCAATTATCTGCCTAGATTGACAGGATCTTTGTCCCCCACCCCCTCCCAGGGAATCTTCAAGGCTGCTCTCCGCTAGGCTGTTCCTTCGCCCCAGTTGACGAAATGTTCATTCTCTCCCTGGGTTCTCCCCACCCGCTGCCCTGCCAGACTTCCCCAGGTGCTGAGAGCAAGTAGGAGGCTCTTGAACCCTGGTGGGCTGTAGCTCTGGGTCTCAGCCTTTCCCAGCCTGCATGTCGCACCCCAGGCGAGCAGACAGGCCTGGCGTTTTCCTAGGACATGGCACTTCTTGCCGTTCTACCCGAGTCTGTTCTCGAAGTAGGTTTTCTTTTGGATACATTCTAAGTGCATTTGACTTCTTTTTTATAAAGGGCATCCTTTCGTAATTCATAATTACAGTTCAGCTTATTGGACACTTGGTTAAACCTCCATGTCAGATTTTTCTGAAATAAATTGCAAGAGTTTCCCAAAATATATTTTATAAGGAACAAGCAGGATTCAGACCAATTACATTTCTGTCTTGACGATATGCTTTCCTTACATGGCAATGGAATTGCACAGAGAGTTTTGTCCAAAAGTGGAATAGATAGCCCGGTGCGTTTGGGGGTGTCAGAGGTGTCTGGGTGAAAGCACCCATGAAGGGAGGGTGTTGCAAACAGCAGAAGAGAGAACAGGAGAAGTGGGTGGGGAATTCGATGAGAGTTTCCCTGACACTCTGATTCCCTTGTCAGAACTCAGCCTTTGCGCGGACTTTAGGCTTGTCAACCTCCTCCAGAACCTGTATCCATTATGTTCCGCAAACATCCGCCGAGCACCTGCTGTGGACTAGACACCACAGCAAGGAGCGAGGCTGCCAGACATGCTCATTGGGAAGCTACTGCTGCACTTAAGCCTCCCAGAAAAATATCTGCTGATGAGTTTAATCTTCTACCACTCTGCCCAGGCACCTCCCAAGGGGTAGCCATTTGCCGGTGACACTTGCCATTCTCGCAGAGTCCCCTGGTCACTTTCAGATTATGAAAAAAACCTTCAAGTTATCTGTGATCACAAAACGTAGTCCTCATTTCAGTAATTAAAATCTCCAGGTCTAGGTAACAAATAAAATTCTGAATTTTTGCACATAGTAGGTGCTGTAGATGAATCTTGCTTCCCCCAGCTCAGGCTGTTACAGGCTTTAAGGGCAGAAGCAGAGACTGGAATTTTTCTTTGGTCTCTTAGTTCCTTCCTCCCACTCAGCTCTCTCTGCCCTTCCAAGCTTGAACCAGGGGAGGAAGAAGAGATAATGGGGACTGGAAGCCCTTTCTTGCCTGGCATCAGTTGATGTGCTGTTACTTTTCCTCTGGCCATGGAAAATGTTTAACCCAGCCTCTTTGACTCCTAATTCTCTTTGTGGGTTCCTAGGATACAGATTCCCTGGTATAGGTATGTACACATCCTTCAGCTGTCACTGGTGGGTATTTGATGCCAGGCCCAGCTTCCTTCCACTGAGACCCACTCTGCTCTCCAGGTGGCCCCTTGGGCAGAGACTAAAGCTTCCCAGGATTCAGCCCAACGGAAGACCTTACTCCACGTCATCTGGCAGCATTGCCATTTTACACAGTAGGGAGTTTGGACCCAGGAATAACAAGAGGAGCTCCCACTTACTGAGCACCTACTCTGTGCAAGGCACTGAGCCAAGATATTTACGGACATCAGTTTGTTTACTTTACACAACAACCAACACATGACGCCAAGGCAACTGCTCTGCCCATTTTAAAAAATGAAGAAATGGAAACTGGGAGAATGGAAGATCTCCGACTCCCAAGGCGGGCTCTGGCTTCAGTCTTCCTGATTGCCTGCTTTGGCAGAAAGGGAGCCAAATAATCGCCTTCTTCCTAAAGACGAAAAGGACTTTAGTCAAAGACAACACAGCATTAGAAATATTTTGCTATGCTGCTATCTGGTTTATGCCAGGAGAAACAAGTTAACAAAAACTAAATCCTCAGGGATCTAGGAAATATTTATCCCAACCAAAATTATTGTCCATTCAGATTTTTAGGGGATTTTTTAGTTAATCATTCTGGCAGCCTTTCTAGGATACGGTGCATCTTAGCATTAAATACACCGTGCAAACCGAATTTAGATTCTCCTTAAATAGCGGTGGTAGTGATGTGGCAATATCTATCGGCAATGATGTTCAGCCTGAAACTCTCCCCCACCACGTTACATCAGAACGTGGGGGTCCCAGCCTCTCTGAGCTCCCCACGGGCGGGAAACATGTCTTTACCCCTCTGTTCTGAGCACCTGGCGTTGTCCCTGGTATACAGAAAGTGCTTAATTCATACCTGTTGAGGGCGTGTTGAAAGAATTTGTACCAGTACTCGCAAAGAGACTGATTTCTCAGGTTACCTTTCTCCCAGTTCCAAGAGAGCAGAAGACCAACGTCAGGCTTATGGGCAAAGGTCCCGGCCTTGACCTTGAGCCAGGTTTATTTACATGTTTTTAGAAATCCTCACGATCGCCTCTGAGAAGATGTCCTTATGTGAGATGCTAAAATCAGTACCGTGATCAGTCTGGCTGAGAGGTGTCTGACACACTGTTTAAGGTCCTGCAGGTAAATGGAGAGGACAGCCCTGGGCCACCACCCCAGCCTGGCGTTGTCAGGCCGGCTCATAACACCGTAGCAGGCAGGCAGCCGGGGCAGCAGTTTGACCAACAGTTAAGAGGCCGCATGTGTGAAGTGACCTCCCTACTTCCCCCAAGAACAGACAGCGCAGGCCCTACTGCCTCTCACGTCATGGGTCAAGGTTGATGAAACGTAACCTGTAACATAATGTCAATCCAGCACCAGAAAAAGGACATTAGGTAAAACCTTGGAAATCCAAATAAAGAATGGACCTCAGTTAATATTAATAATAACGTATCCATAGTGGTTCATCAGTTGTAAAAAACGTATCACACTAGCGCAAGATGCCAATAACAGGGGAAGCTGGGCATGGGGTACATGGAAACTCGTTGTACTATCTTTGCAGTTTTTCTGTGAATCGAAAACTGTTCTAAGAAATAGTGTGCGACCACACTCTGCTGGGAAGGCGTGGCCAACAGAGCGCCATGCCTTGAGCAGCCCGCGCCTGCCCGCAGGCCTCCAGCCTGGCAGAAAAGCCGCCACCTCGCCCTTCCCCCTCCGCTCTGGTGGGGACGCAGCACCCCCTGGGAAGACCCGTCCCTGCTGCCAGGAGTAGAGAAACATAGACACCCACTCCCTATCCCTCAACCTCAAATCCCCGGGAGAATGAAAAGGCAAAAATCAGTACTTGGAAAAAAGTAGACCCTGCGAAACAGACAGACTTAGAGAAATGAGGAAAAAATCAATGTCACGTCTGGTTGTTGGAATAGGGCGAATAAGGCATGAGCACACCGAGAAACCCCTGCCAGGTCGAAACGCAGGGCTGCCAGCCTGAGAACTCTCAGGTGTCCCCTCCTAGACGGTGTCACGTTTCGGTTCATCCGTGAAAGTTTAGAGGATGGACTGGTCCCCCTCAGAACAGGACATGCTACACCAGGGGACGGCTCCGGTGTCTGGAAATAATAAAAAGGGCAGGGATGAGCCTGTGCTTTGTAGCAGGGGCTTCCTTTAAAGATAATGTGGCACTTTCCAAAGTGCATGTTAAAAGCTCATCTTGAAAAATGGGATCAAAATGTCTCCTTGTCTTGGCTGTATTTAATCCTCCTGGGCTTCCTTAGAATGCAAAATAAAATCTATAAGGTTTCAAATAAAGTTTATGTTTAGAATACATTATTTTAAAAAATTTTGCTAATTTTTGCCTTTTCTCGGTTGTTATTGGTTATTGTTTTTTTGTCTTATTCGCCAAGAAAAGAGAAAATCCCATTTTCCCTAAAGCTCAGAAATGTGAAAGAGAAGAGTAGGTGAGAAAGAGCCACTGTAAATCACGTCGGTTCACACAAACTATTGTGTGTAGACCCTTCTGCACACAACCTAAAGGTACACGGCGAAAGGCAACACATTTCCATCTCAAATTGGGACAAGGGAAATGGGGAGAAAACTAACAGATTATTAATACTAATATTTAGAAAATGGTAGAGAATCCACAAATGCCTTAGAGAATTTACCAGTGCCTAAAATCCTGCATTGTTTTGTTTAACTTACGACTTTTCTTTTTCTTTTTCTCTCTTTTTTTTAATGTGCACAATATTACCAGGCAGGAGAGACAGCTCCAGACCAAAATGGTTTAATACACTGCATAGAAGGGAAAGGCCTAAAGGAAAAGCAGATGGCACCCCTCCTGCAGGAGCCGTATAATTTCATGGTGCATTTTCTCTTCATGGCTTCACTGAAATTCAAGCCCAGGGGCCAATTCTTTCTGGCAGTGGATGGGCTGGGCTCAGCGGGGGAGGTGGGCAGCAGCAACGAGGGGGGATCCTAACAACAGGGTGGGACCCTGGAGGTCTCCTCTTCTTAGTGAGTGTCCACTCTGATTCCCTCTACCAGTGACTTCCTTGGTGTCAACCCCACCAAAGCCCGCAAGGGTCCCACCAGCCCCAGCTCTGCCTGGTCCACAATCCACCTTCCCTCAGTGTCAACTTCATTTGCAAACTTACCTTTCTGACTGGGGTCACAGAAGTCAAAGGTCAGTGGCCAGCTTACAGATGGACGCCCTTTAGGTCAGCACCTGGTCGTTGAGGACAGCAGGGGCTGTGCATGGCTAGATTCCCCCAACAGAGCATGTGGGTGGGTAGCTGCTCTGTACGTGTAGTAGGTAGCAGTAGGGAAACAGATGAACTGAATCACGACAACATAGTTCTCCAAACATGGTCCCTGGACCAGCAGCATCGGCACCACTTGGGAACTTGTTAGAAATGGAAGTTCCCAGACTCCACCCAGAGCTACTGAATCAGAAACTCTGAGGGTGGGGTCTACCAAGCTGTGTCCTCGCAGCCCTCCAGGGGACTCTGATGCGCTAAAGTTTGGGAACCACTGGCCTGGAATAAGGCCACATGTCTTCAAGCTCAACGCAGTAGAGACGGATGATAAAGACAAATTTCATCTCCTTAGAAAGACTCCGGGCCAATTTCCATCAGTGGATGAATGAGTAAGCAAAATGTGGTTACACAGACAATGGAATATTATTTGGCCTTAAAAAGGAAAGAAATTTTGACAACACCATGCGACAGGGATGAGCCTTGAAGACATTATGTTAAGTAAACTAAGCCAGCCACAAAAGAACAAATGTTTTTGATTCTACTTTTATGAGATATCTAGAGAAGCTGAATTGGTAGAGACAAAAAATAGTTTAGAGGTTACCAGAGGCTTGGGAGAGAGAAGACGGGAAGTTATCGTTTAACGGATAATAGAGTTTTAGTTTTGGAAGATAAAATACAGGCCGGGATATGAATAGTTGTGATGATTGCACAACATTGTGAGTGTATTTAATGCCACCGAAATAGACACCGAAAAATGGTTAAAAGGGTAAATTTTATGTTATGGAGCTTTTACGACAATTGAGTAAAGAAAGATTGTGGGGTCAGAAGGACATGGGACTCCAGCCGAGGTCCCCCTCCCCATCTTCACTCAGTGAGGATGTTGTGTGGCCCCTGCAGGGAAGTTGCCAGAACAGGCTTGTAAGAAGGGTGTCCCTGCCAGTAAGAGAAAGGGGCGGTGACTCGACCAGCTCAGCCACACCCAGAAAGGAAGCATCCGTCACAGCTGGGCTCAGCTCTCTGAGTGATGCCCTACATGTGTCCTATGGCCCAGGGAATTCAGAAAGAGTGACGTGGGAGCCGCACAGCGCCAGGGGAGAGTCCCACCTGGGCCTTCAGGCAGCGGGCAGACCCCGACCTTACGAAAGACCGAGAGGTGGCCCACACTGCCCACAGAAAGGCCACCACCTTCCTTTGGAGTAGACGGAGCACTCATCAAGGGAGCTGCATCTCTACGGGGCTGCACATGTGGGCAGCCACGCCCGCCAAGGAAGGGACGTCAGCCCTGGGTGGTCACAACAAACACAAAAAAGGAGCCAGTCGCCATAGCTGCGCCGTTCCCAGCTGCCGGCTTCCTTTAACTCATAGAAGGTTTCCGCCTGTGCCTCACAAACCACTAGAGGTCTAATCTGGCAAAATGCAAATTTTCTTTTGTCTTTTATTCTGTAACCAGAACATTCGAACAGAAGCACCTACATCTCTACAGGACCCGTCTGGGCCGCCGACACCGCTCACGCGCACCTTCCCAAGTGCAGCTGAGCACGCAGAGAAACCGGCGCACTTAGGAACACATTTGATAATTTAAAATGAGGCGAACAGCCCAAGGATTCGGTGCCAATGCCCCTCCGTTTCTGAAACCAATTCGTGCCATAAAACAGATTTCTTTAAAATAATCATTTTTGTATTTTCAATAAGATTTGACATGAGATTTTTGCAGTGAGAATAATCTGGTTATCAAAAAAGGGAGAATTTGTGATATTAAAAATAAAATATTCTAATATTTCATAATAAATTTAAAGAAGTAAAAAGATTAAAAAATTTAAAAAACATAATAAACTCACATGTGCTCATCACTCAACTTAAGAAATATTAATAGAATGTTCCCCAAACCGTAGACGTCCTCTGCATGTCCTGCCCGACTATTTCTGTCACCCTCTCCCCAGGTTTAACCGTCTGGTTACGATCTTACATTGTGATCACCCCAACTTTTAAACACTGAGGTGTTAGGAAATAAATCATATACCTTAGAACTTCAAGAAATACTTGCCAAGAAAATGGACAATTACTTTTTGTAATGTTTTCATATTTTATAGAGAACTTAAACCCATTCCCAAAGATTTTTAAAAGATGCCCCTTGACCAAATGAAATGTACTCCAGGAATGCAATGGATTTCCTATGTTAGAAACTATAAAATTTCGTAGTGCTAAAGATCTAAGTCAAAATACTAATCATGAAAAATACCCATAAGAAATGTTATCAAATTTAACATCCGTTTTTTATTAAGGGAATGTCCACCATAAGTCACCAGTCAGAATATTCTTTTTTTGGTGAAACATGCATTTTGTTAACATTATTTGACATAATTCTGAAGCATCGGTCAACACAATAAACAAGAGAAAGTAATAAGAAATCTAGTCTTATTTGTGGATGGTAAACACCTAGAAAATCATGGAGTTCATCAAAATTCATTACAACTAGTAAGAAGTCAGTAAAATGGGCAATGGTAAAAGCAATACACAAAATTTAACAATTTTACTGCATTTCTACAATGACCAATTAGAGAGTATAGTTTAAAAATATCTTCTTCATACACCACATTTTATTAAATAACAATATTAAATGCCTACAAATAAGGTTTTTAAAATTACATGGTTTTATTGAGATATATTTCTAAAATGGGAATAAATATGGAAACATGCCATGTAGTCAAAAGTAGGTCTCACTGTTTTAATATTGTCAACTGTTACCAAGTAATAGATAAGCTCATTGAAATCGCAATGGATTATTTTGAAATTTGACAAAATTATTCTAATGTGTATTTGGAAAACTAAATATGTGAAACGAGCTAAGAAATTTTCTTTGTAGAGTAGGGAAGGATGTTTGCAAGTCACATACTGAAATCTCCTAAGTTTACAGCATTTAAGATAGAGTGTTACTGACAGTAAAATAGACAAATATTACTAGAACAAAAGTACCAAGACTGAACTGAAGCATATACTGGGATTAATATTTAAAATGCAACCTTGTAAATCCATGGGGAAAAGATGGATTATTTAATAAACGATGTGAGAAAAACTGGCTAAGAATTTAGGAAATGATCAAGTTAAATCCCTGCCCCATATTTATACCCAAAATAAAATCCAACTGGCTTAACTATTTGAAGGTAAAACTGAGAAAAGAAAAACAGAAGAAGCAAACATGAGTAGCTACATGATCTTGACATGGTGATGGCTGTTCTCGGAGTAAATGAAGTGGTTACCTTAGCACATGCAATTTAAAAAGAGAATGCCTTTGTGTCATAGATTACAATAAATAAGATTTCAGGGCAAATAACATTATTTGGGGGAAAAAACTGCAATACTCATGCCTGACAAAAGCCAATGTATTCAAGTTATAAAGAGATCTTAAAAATAAATTTAAAAGATAAAACGTTCCAGTGGACTGGTGGGGCGTGGCAGCTCACACCTGTGATCCTAGCACTCCAGGAGGCTGAGGCGGGAGGATCGTTTGAGCTCAGGAGTTCGAGAGCCACCTGAGCAAGAGCGAGACGCCATCTCTAGTAAAAGTAGAAAAACATGAGCCGGATGTGATGGGGAACACCTGTAGTGCCAGGTACCCGGGAGGCTGAGGCAGGAGGATCGCTTGAGCCCAGGAGTTTGAGGTTGCTGTGAGGTAGGCTGAGGCCACGGCACTCTAGCCCGGGTGACAGAGCGAGACTCTGTCTCAGGAAAAAAAATAAAAAAATTCCAGTGGAAAGACGGACGAAAGATAAGAAGACATTTCATGCACACCCCCCACACAGATGTAGCCTCCTTTAAACAAGTAATTTTTCAACTTGTTAGTAATCAAAATGCCTATCAAAACCACAATGAAATATCATTCTTATCCTGTCAGATTGGTAACGATTATGGTAACGATTAAAAGAAAAGAGAACACCCAGTGTCAACAAGAGCGTGAGAGGGATTCATGTTCACTTGTAGCCAGTTGAGTACAAACTGCTACACACCCTTAAGTGTGTAACGAAAACCTCTTAAAGATATTCAACGCTTACAACATGCAGTTCTACTTCTAGAATTTAATCCTAAAGAAATAATCAAGAGATTTCCACCTACACTCATGCTACTTAAAACAATGCTGGGATGTAAGAGTCAATGGATATTTCTGAAATAAAAGAAAGAATGAACAAACGTATGAGTGAAAGAATACACAGGAATGCTCAGGCCTGGGTTGCTAATAGCACTAAATACTGACAAAGAAAATGGGGTGATAATAGCACAGTCATATGACTGAAGACAATGCAATCATTTCAGATGCTGTTGTGGAATAACATTTGATGACATGGAAGGAGGTTTAAGACGTATTACTTAGTGTATTTGAAAACACCATGTCAAGTAGCATCTGAATAGGTAGATGACAGATAAATAGATGATGGATAAATAGATAGGTAGATACAGATACATAGAAATAGATACGGAGATTTTATAGAGAAAGACAGAAGGGTATACACCAAAATGCTCACAGCGGTTACTTCTGTGTGATGGAATTCAAATGTGATATTGTAAAATTATTCATGTCTGAGTACGTTTCAGCCGTTTTTCTCTCCACACGCTGAAGAAGATTGGTTCTGCTGCTGCGTCAGGAGCTCTTTTGGCCACCAGAGAAGAAGGAGGTCATGTCAAAAACGGTTTAAAAACAAGCAGGTCAGGATGAGACTTGAAATTTGGGATAGTTTTTCAGGAAAGAGGCAGAAACTGCTATAACATGTGACGCAGGCACTGGGAACAGGATTTCAAGGAAAATTGTGGTTGCTTATTTGACTCCTTTTGAAATAAGTAAATGCAAATATAATTATGTTGGAATTGTAGTTTTTTAGTCACTCAATTTTTTTTTTTAAAAAATGAAATTTCAACAGGAAATGCAAACTTACTTATGGCAGAGGCTGCTTGCTGTTCACCAAAATCCAAGCCCGGTCCTTTGTAAACACACAGCTAGCCTACACGTCCCCGCCTCCTTGCAGTCAGGCGTGGCCGTGCGACTGGGCCCTGGCCAAGGGCACAGAGTAACAGTGATGTGGCTCTCGTGGACCTCACCCATCAAAATCTCCCCCACACACTCTGCCTTGCTCTGGTTTTCTTCCAGGAGATTGAGATGGCCAGTCCCAATGTGACATGGAAGCCACATGTCGAGGATGGCTGTGAAGAGCAGAGCCCCCACCTCCCAGCACTAGAGCCCCTTCCTCTAACCTGCAACGAGTCTACAGCTCAGGACTGCGGGGGGACCAAGGAGCAGGCTTCCGTCGTGTTGAGCTGCGACATATTTGAGTCTGCTTGTTACACCAGCTGGGCCACCTTCGCGAACACATCACCATGCAGATTTTCAAGAAAACTATTCAACAACCCTGGAATCTCCTCAACCATTTCAAGAATGCCAAAGGGTTAATATTAATATAACGGAAACCAGGAAGGAGGACTCTGGAGCAATTTCTCCAAAGGGAGGTGCTGCTGAGCTGTGGCATGCCAGGGCAGGGTCGGGGAGGTGTCCACATTCCCATCCCTAGCCTAGCAAGGGGGGCTTCCGGAAGACCACTCGAGAGCTCTGAAACATGTTCCCTGCAGTTGGAAGACAGGAAGGCCGAGTTCCTGACTTACACTGGGGAAAGTTACAGCAGGCTGTGGAATGCAGGCTCACCATCCCCTGCACTCCCAGGAGACAAGAGAAGGACTGACCGACTGCACTGGGGACAGAGTCAGAAGGGTGCAGCCATATGGGATGTGCCAGCGGTCGTCCCATCATGGAGTGCATGGCCATTTGCAAGGGAACCTCAGCAGAAAGAAGCTACATCCGGATGCCAGGACCCGAGAAAGAGGTCTTAAGCAACCACCAGGAACAGAGATGTGTCTACTCAGATCCAAAGAACCCAGCAGGGAGCTCTGCAGAGCTTGGGAATGTCCCCCACAACAGAATGAGTCATCTTTAAACACTGGCCAGGCAAGAAACATGCAAGAGGTCATTTTACCACAGTGTCCTTCGCTGTTACTGTATGACAGCCCTTGGGCACAGAGGCCACTAGCCTAACCAGGTAAAGAAAGGGA
>RJWJ010003399.1:0-26757 GCA_004363605.1 Indri indri
GGGTACAGATGTTTAGGTTACGTATGTTGCCCTTGCTCCCCCTTCCCCCCAAGTCCCAGTCCCAAGCGTGTCCATCTCTCGGAGGGTGCGCATTGCACCCTTTGTGTATGCATATATCCGTCCCCTCCTCCCCCTCGCCCCTCCCCCTTCCCCCTCCCTCCCTACCCGACATCCAATAGATGTTATTCTTATATGTACAGTTATGTGATGTTCAGTCACTACCAATTTGATGGTGAGTACATGTGGTGCTTGTTTTTCCATTCTTGGGATACTTCGCTTAGTAGAATGCGTTCCAACCCTATCCAGGAGTATACAAGAGGTTCGTCTTTCTTTACATAGCTTCATTCGAATTGCACATTTGTAGTCATAAAGTTTTTAGCTTAATTTTTTTTCAAACACTATCTCATAATGTTACACATACCTCTTGATGAGCATTAATTATAATGTTAGTCAGGTTTTCAGAGCAATGAATAACATTTCAGATTAAACTATCTGGTAAGTTTCTTGAATGTACATACTACATGTTCTTAATTTTTAAAAAGGGACAATATAATCTGAATACCAGGTTAAGACAGACATTTGTTATGAAACTCAATAAACATATTCCTTACCAATACAGGGATCACCCTACTTCTAAGAGAATGTCAATTTGTTTTAGATTGAACAGGGTTAATTTGTGTGTGTGTGTGAAGGTAGAAAAATATTTGTCTGTTCAAGTGCCTAATGCATACTGAGCTTTTAAGAGTTCCACACCACAATGCACGGGAGATACAATTTTAGCCAGAAATATTTTTAAAACGGATATTTTCAGTTATTTACTTTAACCACTTCCATCAAAATATATGATTTTTTATAGTTATTCTTCTTAGATGGTCCTGCCAAGATGAATCAGTTGCAAAATGTGTCAGCAGTTAACGTAGTGAACAGACCAAGTAGGTAGATTCTGTTACTATTCTCCATTTAACATTGCATACTATCTTCCAAATGGCATAGTTTTCTTCTTTCCACAGTTAATGATAAACTACACTTTCTGGGACTGGTTAAAGAAAAAGATCAAATGATTTTTCCAACCATCTTTGAGTTTGGAATAGAAAAAAATGTATTTTTAGTACAGAAAGAGATACTGGCTTTCATATTTACTATGACAATAGCATATGGACATAGTCTTCCTAAAAGCTTTATCAATGTGTTTGCAATATAAATTAAATGAAATGTGGTTTCTCAAATGCAAGGGTAGTACCTTAATTTTTGCCATATTGATGCATATACTAACACATAAAACTCGAAGAAGAAGAATCTGTATATTTACTAAAAAAAAAAAAAAACATGAAAATAGGACTAAAGTAATATTTTATTTTTTTAACACTTGGATTGAAATCTAATACTCTATAAGATCATTTTCATTCATTTTGATCTCATAGTAGTTTATAAACTGTTAGCTTTGAAGAACTATTTATAATCTTGGGTCAATGAGGAGCTGATATAATTTGTCACTTAAATAATTTCTCACCATTGTGTAATACTACTAGTAGTCTGATGAATGTCATGATAGCATTTATTATTTTGGCTGTTATCAATGTCAATCGAGAACACAGCGAAGTAAGAACAGCAGTGATTCCTTAAGCCAACCTGGTGTCTCACACATGTCAGTGGATTTTCAAACCTAGGTTGGGAGATTATTGTGGAAGAAATAGGCCTAGAAACCAAGAGAGCTAAATTTTTCAAATACTTACAGGTATTAAGTGCTTATATTATACCAGGAGGTTTACTAGGAATGCTATGTATATATTGACTTGAACCTGACAACAACCATATGCCATATGTGATAGACACTATAATTAACCCCTTTTAGTAGACAGGAAAAGACAGGTCTACACAGTTAGACAACTTTCTATAAAGCATTCACAAAGCTAAAATATGAACCCACATCTGTCTGATTACAAAACCTGTGCTTTCAACAGCACAGAACTATATCCTAGACAGGGTATGCGCATGTGTGCGTTATTGCTAGAATTACCATTTTTTTTTACTGAGTCAGATGTATTATTAACATTATTACTAAGATTTCTTATCAAAAGAAGAGCAATAGTTATACATCTCTGATTACCTTAGCAGGGGTCAGAAAAAAATGTTTCCTATGTTTATGTGGTATATGATTGGGAACAAAATCTTTCTCAAAAATCAGTTGGACAGAAACATTTATTTTTTATATTTGTAACCAGAATAAGATGAAAATAATTTTTGATAGGGTAAAAAAATATATTCACAGGAGATGTCTATGAATTATTTGAATTTTAGAAATCTTATTTTGAGATTAGAACAATCAGTACAACATCTCAGTCTTCTTGTATGTATATGTTCATCACTCATTTATTCATTTAATGGACTTAAGAGTAGAGGTCTATTAAGAATGTGGTCATAAAGATGTGTGAGACATATTCTCTAGTTTTAATACATTTTTATCTGATTATAGTAGAGTGATATAAATGTTTAAAAATAAATAAATAAAGGACAATTAAAAACAAAGTACCGTGAAATAAATAAGGAGTTACTATTTCTACATGTTACATTTGAGGACTTTCATGTCAGTGTTATATGAGTGGAAACTTTAAAGTTCACAAGGCATGAAGAGTGGAAGTTATTCTTGAAATAGGAAAAAATGTGCTCAATCAATGGTACCTATAAATTGTTCACTGTCACAGAACACATTTTCATCACTTCTACCTAAAACCCCACAAATACATCCATCTGTTACCAAATTGCATTATTTCTATAACCTAAGGTTATAATGCATTACTGCTCAAAAGTGGGCATTTCAAAAGAATATTAATATCAGTATAAAACTGTAAGTATGAGTTTAACTCATAAAACCTTACTTTTGAGATTTCAATGAATTGTTGATAAAGATTTAAAATAATAAGACGTTTGTTTAGTAAGGCAGACTAGGTAATTTCTACCAACCCTCCTACTGGGAACCACAAGAAATATGAACAATGGGAAATCTATCTTCTTGAAAGCTTTAGGGAGCTTAAAAATAGAGAAAAATTATAGGGCCATGATTTAGAATAATAATGAATGGAGAGAGGAGAACTCAGCATTTCTCACTATTTATCATCCAAGGGTATTTGTGGATTACAAAAAAGTTAACTTCAAGAGTTTGAGCAGCAATTTGGACAGCATAGTAAGGCTGGCTGTAAATCTGGGTCCAGATCTTGCTAATATGTGGGACTTCTGATAACCTACCACACATACCCACTCATTAAATTTGGATCCATATGGGGAGAGGAGCTGGATTTAGTCTCTAGTAGGGACTGAAGTTTCACATGATCTCAATTGTTAAAGTTAGAAAATAGTGATTCTCTTTCCCCTGGCTATTTTTCAAAAGCAAGCATAAATCTTCAGGGGAGGAATATACTATTATCCTTAGCCTCAAATATTTCCACAACTTTTATGCATGTGACTGGCTATCAATCAGAACTGACGATGTCTTTATACAGACTTTTTTTTTAATTGTAAAAGCAAAAGATAATAGCTACAGTACCACAGATGACTCAGATAATGAATTTATTAGAGGAAATTCTGAAAATAACTATGCTGAATATGTTCATAAGTTAAAAGACATGATTAAGAATTTAAACAGGGAACTAGAAATTATAAACAAATTATAAAGAACTAAAAATGAAATAACTTTGAGCTAAAACCAGAGTTCAATGGATTATTTTAACATTAGATTAGGCATGGTCAAAAAAAGAATTAGTGAACTGGAAGATATATCAAAATAAAATATCCACAGATAATGATGAAGAAAAAGAGAGCAATATGGGACAATGTTGAACATATATCAGATCCCCTTTAAGTATAAAGGAAATAATTCTCAATGGATTTAGCTTAAAGATACAGAAAGAAAGAAATATTTAAGAAAGGAAAAATCTCTGGGCAAATTAGATTAACATTGACAACACATAAGAGTACTATTAATGTCCTTTTGGTTTTAAAATGTAGAGAGAGTTAAAGTATATAACAGGACCATAAAAATAGGGACAGAGGCCGGGTGCGGTGGCTCACGCCTGTAATCCTAGCACTCTGGGAGGCCGAGGCGGGCGGATTGTCCTGAGCTCAGGAGTTCGAGACCAGCCTGAGCAAGAGCGAGACCCCGTCTCTACCAAAAATAGAAAGAAATTAATTGGACAGCTAAAAATATATATAGAAAAAATTAGCCGGGCATGGTGGCGCATGCCCATAGTCCCAGCTACTCGGGAGGCTGAGACAGTAGGATTGCTTGAGCCCAGGAGTTTGAGGTTGCTGTGAGTTAAGCTGATGCCATGGCACTCGCCCAGGCAAGAGAGTGAGACTCTGTCTCAAAAAAAAAAAAAAAAAAAAATAGGGACAGAAGGTAATCAGAGTTAAAATGTTCTAAGTCTTTGCTTTTATATAAGAAGAAAAAGATTCTATTTATATTGGAATTTGATAATTGAAAATTTTTGTTAAATATCTATGTTAACTGCTAAATAAATAATAAAATATCATACTTAATTAAAATAGCTTATAGAAGAGAAATAAATTAATAAAACATAAATCTAAAGGAAAAGTATAAATAACCACAGAACATGTAAGGCAAAGAAAAAATAACTATTAAAATGGTAAATTTAAGCACAGATAATAATTACCTTAAATGTAAATAAAACAAATTATCTCATTAAAAAGCAAAGAATGAAAAGTTACCAGTATGCATAAAACAATTTAAATTCAGCTTTTTAGCGTATTTGTAACAGACACATCTGAAACATAAAGCTATACCAAAAAAAATTATTTAAATAAATTAAAAACACTGACTCATACAAACTCTACCAAAACAAAGCTATTATAGCTTTATTAATCTGAGAAAAATATATATTCTTATTGGTGCTCTTATTGGGAGCTTTCATTATCTAATCACCTCCCAAATGCCCCCACCTAATAGTATCACATGGGCCTAGTTTTCAACATACAAATTTGGAGAGGACACAAACATTCAGACCATAGCACCGTGTGTCTTCTAGGACACCATACATTAAAGAGATTTGCAAAAACATTTTAAAATGTATTTTATTACTAGTTTTTGTTTAGAAAAGAGGGATTTTATTTAAAATGTATATTTATGTTATCATAAAAAATATTCATTTTAAATAAGTACTTCAAAATTTTCAACACAATAAATATTAATAGCTATAATTAATGTGAATAAAAGCTTTTTGGGGTGCTCAACAATTTTTTAAGACTGTAAAAGAGTACTAAAAGCAAGCATTTTCAATATGACTCCTGTAGTCAAAGGTTACTGTATCTTCTAGATTCTTTTTTATTTTTTATTTGATGAGGATACAGAGCTAAAAATCCCCATTTATTTCCTAAAAATACTGCTATGCATAATCCCAATTCTAGCCAACTCCTATTTAATTCAGATTTTAAGATGAACATTAATAAAACCTACACCATAAAGTTATCTGTTTGAAACCCTGCATTGACAGTAGGAAAATCAATTTGTTAAGGTTTATGTAAAGTACAGGCCAAAGTAAAGGGGCAATGATATGATTATGATTCTTCTGTTCTATCTTTTCCATGAAGTATTATGTTAAATTAGAAAGAGTTATACTGTGGATTTCTTCTCTGGATGAGATTATCCACCCATTTCCATCTCCTTATCTATTGTGAGCTGCTTTCAAATTGCTAAAGTAATGGGTTGCATAGCTAATGTATTTGTTCAGAAAGAAAAGGAATTGTTTTTGACGTACATTATGAGAAATAGTTCTGAGGTTTTCTTAAAATCGAACTTACTTTTTGTCCTTCCCATTTGGTAGCAGTGACTTGTACATTTTTGGGTTGTTATTTAGCTTCCTTTTGTTTTTCTTTTTCTTTTGGACTTGGGGACTCCATGATTTTTAATTAATTAATTAATTGTTTTCAATGAACCAATAACCATTGTATATGTTTATGTGGACTCTGAATTTTAAGATGACTCTCAGTTTATTTGTGTTCTGATTTAAAGTTTAAGGATTTCAATGAGAAATTTATTGTCCCCTAATGACTTACCGCAGAGTCAGTTTCAGGGGAAAATGACATAATTTAAATTTCCCTAATTTTAGGCATATTTTATTCACTATACTCTTCACATGACGATTCTCTGTATTGTAAATGTAAAAGACAAAAATGCCTTAAAAAACACTAAAGCTAACATAGAGAAAATAGATGGGCTTAAAAATATAATATTCCAATATATGAAATCCAAGAACAAACTCTCTTACAGGTCATCAAATATATCCTTTGACTTAGAAGTAGCTGGGAAGTATTCCGTGCATTGGAAACTTCAGCTCTTATGCTCAGAGCAAGAGATCTTTGAGGAATGGAGGAACTGGGTGAGTCTAGTCAGAGTAATAGTAAAGAATTTTTTTCTCACCCTATGACTCAAGCCTCTAAATTATATTAGTAATTAATTTCTATAAAATATTCAAGATAATGTTCTTTTATAACTAATTTTTACTCAGAACTTACCAGAATTCCTGGCACACAGTAGACCTGAAATATGTTTGTTAAATAATAATTTGAACTTAGTTTCATCTTTTTTTTTTAAATAAAATTCACAATGGGAAAAACATTTATCCAATACTGAGGCTCCTTACTTTTTCTTCAAGAAAGCATTGCCAGCCCAAATCTTTACTAACTATGACCCCAAAAACATCCCCAATGAACATCCCCTTCTTTCTTTTCTGTTCCAATTCCCAGTATTTGACCAAAAAATTATTAATAAATGCATGTGTCATCTGGAAATATAACAACAATGAACTTTGGCTGCTATACTCAGACATGGGAGTATTGAAGTAATGAAAGACTAATATACCAGAAGGAGCCAGGACTCCTTTCTTCCTCCCTAGTATAGAATAACAGCATGCGGTAGGCTACAACACAGAAGAAAATGTGTGCCAGAGGTTTACAAAATAAAACATCCAAAGCTCCAGATGTGCAATAAAAGCTGCCTAGAGAAAGAGAGGGGAGGCACATTTCCTCTGAAATCTTTGAAATTCTGACCTTTAAATCCTTTGTGGGACATTTGGCTGTCGAAATGGCAAAGTAGACACAATTCAGGGGAAAAAATAATGGAAGAGGTATATTTTACACCTCCAACTTGGGGTGCCATAGAAGCTTTGGGTAAAGAGTGAACTTCACAGCAGTGTAGGGTAAACACTGCTTGCTGCGAGGTCCTCATATTTCCGAGCTCAGCTGGAGGTGACTATTGATGTAACAGTGCAGTGTTGTAGACATGATGTGCAAGATTAGAACAAGTCATTCAATATTCGAATTCAGCAACACCGTGAAGGTGCAGTGCTATGCCTTGCAACTTCCTTTTATAAAATAAGAAAAATAATATAATACAGTTGATCTTGACAGTGAGGTTGGGAGTTTATATCAATCCATTCAGATCACAGTGAAAAAAGATTTACTTTGGATGGCCTGCAAATAAAATCTGATATTAAACTATACCCAGCAGTGATGGACCTGGAAGGAGTTCTTGGGAACCCAGGAATAAAGATCAGGAAGTGTTGAAATAAAAAATATGGAATATTCAGAAGATAAAAATAACTTGTTCTAAAACTCTAGGGCTGAATTATTTAGATAAAAATAAGTTTAAAATATAAAATTGAAAAATTATTTTTGAAAAATCACTTAATGTTAATTACCAGATGAATGACTATAAAGAGTACTTCATGCTAATAAATCTAGTCCACTTCAAAAATTTCACAATTCTAATTTTGTAATTCTTCTTTCTCAAAGGTTTCTGAACCTTTTAGACTTTCTTTGTGTTTATCACCATGTACTGTTGTGAGTAAATTTTATTTCCTTCATCGGGCTTTATCTTGTTTAATCTATCTAATCAGAGACAACACCTATTTCACATTTTATGAGTTCTCAGTCAAAGTTTATTTTGTATTGTAACTGATGGCCTTATTTAAATAATTATAGTTGAAAATTATTTTATTTTTTATAAATGAATACTTAAAAGAGAAATCAAATCAATTATAAATCAGTAGTTTCTCCTAGTGGTATATTTGCCTGATGAAAGTATTTGTATTAGCAGACTAAATTTTGCTTAAATAAAAATTTGATTAGTAGGCTAAATTTCACTTAACCAAAATTTTATTTCTCTTAACCAGCCTAGTATACTCAATATAATCTCAAATATCTCAGTGTATATCAAATAGCACCTTATTTTTTAGATATCTCTTCCATAAAATATATACTAGTTTATAGAGCCAATCTTTATACATTAGTATGTAGTAGCAAATACTAATGACAGTAGAGGTACTACTAATTATTACTATAAAAAGTAAGGAAAAATTAGTAATGGTGATATAGCTTTTACTGGACTTATCCTTGTGTAGGTAAATATTAATATAACCTCTGGACAAAGTATAAAAAGCATTGAATGATCACTTACCACCACCACGCTGCTAACCCTCTCGTTGTCAAGGTCACCAATAATCTCCACTGTATTAAATCCTGCAGTCAGTTCTCAAGACTCATTTAACCAGACCTGTCAACATCACTTCATTAGTTTACGGCTGCTTTCATGAAATACTTTCTGCCAGTATGCTAATTGTTCTTGGTTCTCCTCCTTTGCTTCTTCTTCTCTGTATTGTTCTCAGCTATATCTGCAAATGCACAGAACAGTGACTATAGTAATGTAAACAGTCAATAAATATTTTTAAATAAATGAATACTTGTATTTTTAAAAGCCATTATTGCTCTTTAACTAAAGGTAATCATAGGGAAGAGTCAAATATACTAGTTAAAAAATGAATGTCAGCTGGGCACAGTGGCTTATACCTGTTATTCTAGCATTTTGGGAGACTGAGGTGGGAGGATCGCTTGAACCCAGGAGTTCAAGACCAGCCTGTAGAGACCCCAGCTCTACAAAAAATAAAAAAAAAAAAAATTATCCAGGCATGGTGGTGCATGCCTGTAGTCCCACTAACTTGGGAGGGAGGCTGAGGCAGGAGGATCACTTGAGCCCAGAAATTGGAGGCTGCAGTGAACTATGATGATGCCACTGCACTCTAGCCCAGGCAATAGAGCAAGACCCTGTCTCAAAAAAAAAAAAAAAAAAAGAATAATTTGTCCCTTCTAACAATAATATTACATGAAGAGAAAATGTTACTATAAAAAATCAAAAATACAGACTAATGACTAATGACAATTATCAATAAATTTTTTATATCATGTTAAAAAGAAGAGTTTTTAATATTTTAATCTTATTATTACCTTCCCAATCAAGGTATAATTAAGATTGCTCAGCATTTGTACATAGTGTTAACATTAACATATTACATATTCATCTATATCGTGTTCATAAATGTTACAAATATTCTTTTCCTCCACATGTAAGGTTATATGTGCAAATCACATGCTTTCGAAAAGCTTTCTCAAATTAAATAATAAGAACAGATAGCCACCTAGAAAATTTCTGTCTTTTTTTTACACTGGTTATCAGTCTGTAGAAAATTCCTGTCTTAAAATCCCTATAAAAACTTTACTTTTTCATTTTAAAGCAGCAAAAATAAAACTGTGCTTATTGTCCAAGAATTATTAGTTTCTTTCACATGACCCCTAGGGACACAGCAGAGTCTCTATCAAATAACAACATGTAGATCAGAAAAACATAAAATGACTACATAATTTGGAATGAATATTTGTATTTTTCTTTGGTGAAAAAAATAGTTTATTATAACTGAGCAGATTATTCTAACAAAAATGTTTTAAAGGGATTACCATCTAAGAAGTCATGAGATTAAAAATGAGGTATCATTATTTCATTTTTTTAAAGTCAGACATACTTGAAGTATGCTCAAGTAACATAATTATATCATTTACAGCTGACTCACTCTTTTACCTAGCAAACTTAGTCTCTTTTAGGTAAAAAAAAAAAAAAAAAAAAAAAAAAAAAAAAAAAAAAAAAAAAAAAAAAAAAAAAAAAAAAAAAAAAAAAAAAAAAAAAAACCATCATATAATGATTATCAGACAGATGTGATTTAATAAATATTTGAGAATAAAAGCACTGCAAAATTTTAATGGATCTGTAATTGTAATTCCCAAGTATCTTCCCTTCCTCAACTAATTGGGTAATGACATTGCTAGAATTAATTCAAGGTCATCAGCGTGCACATAGTACAGATGGTTTCACCATTTTACGGGTATACAGGGGATTCGAGATTACTGTTGCCTGCCGCTTTTCAAACTAATTTTTATTCTTAAATATCCACATTTTCACTGCAGCTGAACAGCTAAGCCATATGTTGCTTTGTGAATACTTTAAAATATCTGGTGCATGTAATTATTACACTAAAACTAGCATGCGTTAGTACTTTTCAATTTTGTTGTAAGGAAAGGACACTTAATAGCACTATGCTGTGCATGTGAGTGTGTGTGCATGTGTGTGTGTGTGTGTGTGTGTGTGTGTGTGTGTGTGTGTTTCCTGTACAGCCAACCAATGTTGCTGATCTGCCTCCTGATATGTAATATATTCTACTATACTTCCAAATTGCCTAATGCTATTTGAGATACTATGTTAATACATCTCACAGCTTGAAGGAGGTCTGGCTTTGAAATATTTTTCCACTTTTCCCTTGTGGTATCATGATAAATATGAATGAGTTATTTCTGTGCTTTTGTTGGAATTCTGATATACCATTGGCATGTTTGACAATTTGGGATTTTAAGAAGTTTTTTTAATGTAGTGTGATAGGAGTAGTAATGTAGTGTGTAGTGTTCTTTATTAAGAATGGTAATAGTCATGATGCTTTTATTTATTAATATTTAACAGTCATCAAAGTGTTTGCATATGAAATATCTTCTTCACACAAAACCAATCTGAGAGACCAAAAACCAGACATTATCATCATTTTGCACATGAAAAACCCAAATTCAGAAATCTTAATTGACTTAATGGAGCTCACACAGCCTGTAAGTGACAAAATGAGGCTGGGATTTATTGTTCCTTTGGTTTTTCTAGAGACTATTATGCCCCAGAAGGTAGGTCCAGTGTCCTGTATTTTTCCTGTTTCTCTTGCTTCATTCACAGGATAGTAACTAGCCATACAAGGCAGATAGGCAAGACAAATCTGTATCTCAGCATTCTCTAAACAGAACCAAAAGAAAATGTATATAGATTTAGAAAAAGACATATTATAAGGAATTGGCTAACACTGCTATGGTGGCTGACAAGTCCCAAGATCTGCAGGGTAGGTCAGTGAGCTGGAGACCCAGAAGAGCCCATGGCTTAGTTTCTATCCAAAGGAAGGCAAGCTTGATAACCAGGAAGAGCCAATTTTTCAGTTCAACTTCAGAGGCAGAAAACAAGCTGATGTCCTGATGCAAAGGAAGTCAGGCAGGAGGAATTCTCTCTTACTCAGTAGAGGGACAGCCTTTTTGTTCTATTTAGGCCTTCAGCTCATTGGATGAGGCCTACTCACATTAGGGAGAGCAATCTGCTTTACTCAGTCCTACCTATTTAAACGTGAATCTCATCCAGACACACCCTCACCGGAACACACAGAATAATGTTTGACAAAATGTCTGAGCAGTCTGTAGCCCAGTCAAGTTGACACATAAAATTAACCACGAAAACAAACTAGATTTTCTCTATCATTATACTCTTTCTCATGCCACTTTCCTAATACGCATACACTTTGTTAAAATAAACTTCCATAAATCATTTCACAAAAAGATAGAATAAATCTGTACATAAACAGAAACTATGTATGTTAAAAAGCTATGAACACAGTGAAGCAGACAGCCTAAAAGTTTATAGCAGACTCTACATACAGCATCTGAAAAGTGCCACACAAGTAACTGATCCTCTGGTTCCAGGAAGTGGACATCACAGAATTTAAGTGTGGAGACAAAGTGTGATCTGGGTTGGACTCTATAAGGTGTTCCATAGTCAGTTAAATCAAACAGAGAAGGAAGGCAATTATAAGCCCAAGAAAAAGCCTGAATTAAATGAAAGTCATAAATTTGATGAGTAAAGTATGAAGAGCTTTTGAGGAATACCAAGGATCAAATAAGAAACATAAATTAGTAGGGTTGTGGATATTATAAAATCCCTGCAATAGGCAGGGTTTGATCCAGAAAATAACGGTATCGGCTAATGATTTTGAATTAGTAAGTAATACGATGAAAGCAGTCAGGTTGCAGAAAAATTTACTTGCGGTAATGAGTGAAATCGATGCATAATAGAGGCATAGAGAAAAAAAGTAAAAGAAATAAAAATTCAGATTTCCTGGCAAAAATTTATGAACGCATATAATGGGGTAGTTGCAGAAGGATTAAAAAGAAAAGAAACAAAGACGTTACTAGGAAAAACTAAAAATAAATACTTGTTTGAAAATGTAAAGAGGGAAAATTGAAAGAGTCAATAATATATCAAAATTTTAAGACAAGATAGTGTAAGGAATGACAGTATCATGGATGGAAATAGAAAAATCTGCAAATTTTCAAAGGAAAATGAAGAGCTTGGGATGTGTTGATGAAGAGGTTCCCAATATCTGAGTTAAATATTCAAAAGGTAGTTGAACAAATTGGGAGCAAGAGATAGAGATTTTAGTATCGTCACTTGGTGAAAGTAGATTAATTCTCCTAAGAGGTAGCTTACAGAAATTGAGAATTAGAGATCGAGTTTTTGGCCCCACTGTCCATTAAAAGTATCTGTGAAAAAATAAAAACCAGGAAAGGAGTTAAAAATAAAGGATCCATCAGGAAAGAGGACCAAACTGGAAAATTAACCTGGTGATCCAAAGAAGGGAATATATCAAAACAAAGTAGATGTTCAAGAGAAAAAAATGCAAACACATACACACAGAAGACAGAGTAGTTTGGGGTTCCAAAAGGAAAATAATTGGTGGAACTGTTTATAGCCTGTCTACTAATCAATTGCAGAGGAAAACACTGTCACTGAATTCTAATTGCTAACTTTCACTACTTAATCTCTCTGTGGAGATAAGAATTAGTTATGGAGTGTTTATGTAGATGGCACTCATCTTGTTTGCCACAAACTCGTCTGCATGGAAAAGCACACATCAGTTAGACTCCTGTCAAAATAATTAGCTAAGCATGAGAAAAGACCTTTTAGATTTTAGAATGTTCCAAGCATTAAATCTCTTTTTACATGAGACCACTCAAAATGCTTTACAGAAATAATAAGCATTGTATATAATGCTAAATTTTTCATGCTGCCTTTCTCTTGTTTTTTCTTATCTATTTAATAAAATATCAAATTTAGTAAAACGAAACATTAGCAACTGGTAATCACCGAGATAATAAGAAGTGAAATTTCTTCTCACTTTTTCATCCTTCTCATTCTTCGTTAGGCTTTATGACAATGAAATACAATCCATTCCAATGACAAGAGATCTATCTGTTCTCTTACTGCATGGCTTGAGACACAGCGTTACTGAATTCAGTACAATCACAATTTAATCACCATACATCCAACACCTAACACAGGTTCCGAAGAATATATCCTTTTCTCTTCCTAGAGGAGGTGAAAACCCAAGGCTGAAGTGTAGTATGTTGGAAAGCAGCTTGTTACTAAGAGCATCCTCTACCTCGTTCCTCCCCGTGAGCATGGAAAAGGAAACCAGAGATCAGGGTTTGTATTTGTGGAAGATGTGATGTAATTTGTTGATTTCTGCAATAAGTTTATTTTACAGATATTTAACTTGATTCTTTCAGTGAATTTACTGTTTTCGGTCAAAAATTTGAAAAATGTGAAATCGATATTAGTCCCTTTCATTATTTGCCCCTTGGATTAATGCATTTAATGGAACTATAGTCATTTTAGTAAATGAACTCCCCTAACTTCCCATGTCTTTAGGCTATTTTAAAAGTCAAGCAAACTTTTCCAGTGTCTACTATACTAAAGGCTATGGATATGAAGATGAAAGAGAAGCAGTTCCTGTCCTCGAATGTGCTCCACAGTGGCTAAAGCATTCATAGTTACTGCTCTATTAATTAAAAGAAAAAATGATTTGAAGGTTACTTCTCACACAAGTGCTTGCTTTTCTGACTTAACACTGTATAAGTGAAAACCAGTCCTGAAAACACAAACATTTTATTCTAATTCAAGGTGTCTCACCTTTCCTATCACTGACATTTTGAACCAGAGAACTGTTTGTTGTGGAAGCCTGTCCTGTGTGTTGCAGGATATTCAGCAGCACCTCTGGTTTCTCCTGACTGGATGCTAGTAGTACACCCCAAGGCACGACCACAAAAAATTGTGCCCAGACATTGCCAAATTGCTCCCTGTGGAAAACCACTGTCTAACAGGCAAGGAGGGCCTCAACAGGTTAAAGAAAATTAGGGCAAAGAGAGTCTGCACAGGAGGCTCAAAAAGAAATGGAAAGTCTGAGAAACCAAGAGAGAGAAGAATTTCAAGAAGGAGTCTAGTCCAGTGGTGTCACATGCCGTATGCAGTAATAAAGATGAGGTCTGAGAATGGAATCGAAACACAGCATTTCAGATGTGATTTTTAGATATTGACCTTTACCAGCCCAGTCATTCTTAAGTGGTCATATCTAACTGTATCACCTGGACATAGCTACTTCCAGAGATTCATTCAGTCTTTCTGGAGTGCGTCTGGATTTTACATATATATTATACACACACACACACACACACACACACACACACACACACACACATATACACACACACACATATATACATACATATATTTTTAATTACCTACATGATCCTGGCATGCGTCCTTGATTAACACTTACTTCTCTACTTTCAGTTTCTATTTATTTTGTTCCCCCATAATTATCTTCTTGTCCTTAGTAGTCTGGGATAGTATAAAAAGTATTGAATTAAATTGTTCTGATTAGAGTTCCCAATTTGACACCAAGTAAATGTTCACTGGAGGAAATTCCTTAAATTCTCAACAGCAGTTTAATCACCGTAAAATCAGACAGGATAGTCCCTCTAGCGCTAATCTTCATATAATCTCATTTACTTATTTATTTTTAAGCATGTATGAAATTTTTTTATTTCAAAATATTAAGGGGCTACAAATGTTTTTTCTTAAATGGATACCTTGCATAATGCTTAAGTCAGGGCTTTTGACGTACCTGTCCCAGAATAGTGTTCATTGTACCTAATAGGTAAGTTTGTATTCCTGCATCTCCCCTCCCACCCTCCCCCCTTCTTGGTTTCCAATGTCCTTTGTATCTCTTTGTGCCTGTGCATACCCATTGTTTAGCGCCCACTTATTAGTGAGAACATGCTCACTAAGAATGTAGTAGGTTCTAAATAAATATCAGTTTCCTTTTATTTCTGCAGTTACACAAGGGCTTAGAAAATGTTGTCTCCATCTTAGAATAAGAGCACTCAGTGAAAAATGTGATATAGTAAAAGCAAGCAATCTGATATAATGAAAAGAGCAGGAGTTGGGTTCTTGAGGTAGATTGCAAAATGCTCACTCACAAATTTCTCCCTTCCCTATAAGCATGTCCCATCGTGGTGTGATTTCATCTCTCCTCCTACTAAGGAGAATATTTCTCCACCCCTTAAGTTTGGGCTTGGCCATATGACTTGCTTTACCCAACGGAACATTAAAAAATGTAGTGTGGAGTCATAAAAAGTGCTTAAGCACTGAGGTGGTTGCCATTTCTTGCTGTTAGAAACTCTCTGTCATGTGAACAAGTTGGGGGGGACTTCCTGAATGATGAAAAACTACGTTCAGAGAGGTCCCAAGCTTTCCCAGTTACCCCACCTGTCCAAGACATGTCAGAGAAGTTGCCTAGCTAGATCATTTAGTCTCTTCCGACCAAACTTACTCAGATCAGAAGAACTTCCCAGATGATCTACACATTCATGAGAAAAAAAATAAATATGTATTGTTTTAAGCCACTTACTTTGGAGGCCATTTGCTGAACAAAAAAAAAAAAAAAAAGAAGAAGAAGAAGAAAAACTAACTGAAAGTGCCCGTTATTATCTACACTTTAATATAGCTGTGTAAACTTGTGTGGGTTATTTACTGTACTGAAATTCAATTGCCTTACTTTGGAAATTGATGTAATAACTTCTATCTATATATGGTTATAGCAAGAACTACCAGAAATAACATGTTTAAAACCCTTAGCACAAGTGCTGGTACATGCAAGGGTCTCAGTTATGTTCATTTTCTTCTCTTTCCTCTCCTCTGACAGTTCTTCATAGAATGTGCTTAGGGCCCCGATGTATGTTTGCACAAGATGTGCCGAGCACAAAAGTACCAAGTCTAAAGTAGAACTGGAACCTATAATACAGTCCATGCTCTGTTTCCTAAACTGTGTACCCTGGCTTTGGGTTTTCTCTGCACAGAGGAAGGGGTCCGTTTACCTAATTCACACAGAGACATTAGAAAGTCTAATCGTGCCTGGGTCTTATTCTTAACAAATTTCTGTTGGATTGAATTAAATTATTCAGCAGTGGAAAGTTGTGTTGTGTTTTAGAAAATAAAATAGCAAAAGTTGTCTTGACTGATTTCTAAGGCTAGAAGAGTCATCCAAACACATCCTCACTATTCCTTGATCTCGAGTGAATTTTACACCTATTCCATTTCAGTACTTATAAACAAGGCTACATTCTGGAAATGTTTCAGCCTCAGAAAACTTAAGATGTAACACACTGTACTTTATGACTGCTATCTTCTACTGTTTTGACTTCCTTAATTGTACTACACTTGGTATTCAACTTTTGATTGTCCCATTTTCTTCAATCTGTCAACAGCCTCTTGCAACACTCACTTTCCTATGGACTATATTGTAAATTACTCAAACTGCCTGTTCATAAACACCCTCAGATTCCCTTGCATTTCTTCCTTTTTCTTCATCTGCATATCAAAAAAGCTCTAATGCTGGATGAAGACCAAGCCTCCCTTTTTTTCCCATACCTTTCTCTAGCTTTACTAAAAAAGAAAAAGAAGAGTATAAAAATGTAAATGTTTTACACATTAATATTCTCCAGCCACAGCTGGACTTTGAACATTGCTTGGAAATCTTTGGCCATTTTTCTGTGATGTTCCTCTAAGTAACCAACCCAATACTTCATCATACTTCTTGATTCCCTAACCCATCCCCATTCATCCATTTATTCACTCATTCATTCAAAGCTTTGTGTTAAGTTCCTACCATGCAAATTATACCTTGAGGCAACCTGGAGATAAAACAGTGACCAAAATGTGAATGATCTCTGCTGTCATAAAGCTTATATCCTAGTCAGGGAAAGAGAAAATAAACCAATAAACAAGATAATTATAGTTTTTGGTAAGTGTTATGGAAGAAACAGAAAGAATAGTCTGAAAAAATTACAAATTTGGGTGGAGTAGGAGGGGTGGTTAGTATTCTTAAATGACAGAATAAAACATGTATGGAAAACATATTTAAAATTTAAAAGGTGAGAATACAGCCTTAGGAAGAGCTGTGAGAAGATGCCAAAGCAAATATCACAGCATGGGCAAAAGTTTTGATTGTGTAAAAATTCATTGTTTTAGAGATTGTCAATAGGTCAGTGCATCCAGAGCATGGGAAACTCAGATATAGGGTTTAGCCATGACATACAAAACAGAGTGATACATTCAAGTATTATGAAAAAATTAAAAAGAAAGAAAGAAGAAAGGAAAAGAAAAGAAAAAGAAGACAGGAAGAAAGGAAGGAAGGAAGGACGGAAGGAAGGAAGGAAGGAAGGAAGGAAGGAAGGTTGGTTATTAATGCTACAGACATCATCTTAAGACCTTGCTGCAGAAGACCCTGGTATGGAGGAGTCAAACATTGGTCATCACGGTGGTTTTGCTTCAAGATGGCATCACTCTTAACATGCAACATGCTGTTTTCTTACAACCTGTATAGTCTGCTCTCTGCATCAAATGCAGGATGACTTTAAAAATATGTGTCATATTTTGCAATTCCCATAAACTCATCAATGATTTTCCATCTTAAAGTTAAGTCCAAAATCCTTACAGTAGATTACAAGGCAATATATGGCTGAGGCCCCTGCCATCTCTCTGGACTTAGAGATACTCAACAGTGTAGAAATTTTGTGTGTTTCATTTAAATGCTTAAGGCCTCTGGCTCTCACTGTCAGTACTGGAAGCTGTACTGATTTTGAGGCTGCACTTTTGTCAGCCACATAAAAGAGGCATTTTTCTCACTTCTAGCAGATGATCTAATGTACTTCATTGGGAAAAATAACATAAAGCATGATCTACAACAACCATAATCTAGAACTATAACCATGATCCTGCTGATACATCAAACACATTTTAACCTAGCACATGACCATTATGGGCCCAACACATTGCTATTATTATTATTACTATTATTATTACTGCAATATCAAATATAATTTTGCTATTATTGCTAATATCAGAATAATTTTTTTTTTGAATCTTGACCTCTCATCCCATTTCAGCTACCAATATATTTCTCTGCTTTATATTCCTCACTTTTTCTTGAACTTACCTTTATCTCCTTACTTCCACTTTTGGAAAAAGATAAGATGCCGTTTTGGATGCTCTATTACCACTCAAGGATAATTCCTCCATCTTCCTTCTTAACTCTTCAACTACATTGGTCTATCACATATCCCTTTTTTATATGTTGTTTTGGGGCTTTCTCATTGTATTGGCTCTTATTTTCAATTTTTAAACATCCGCAAAACTAGTCCACTGCGGAAAAAAAAAAAATAATCCTTTGACTCTGTTTTCCCTACAGCTTTCTATTTTCTTTTATTCTCATTACCAAGGCCCTTAAAAGAATATTGGGTCTTCTTTTTCTCATATTAAATTCACTTCTCTATCAATTGTTGACTATTTTTGTTAACACACTACACTAAAGTTGCTTCAGAAAAAGGTTATCAACAACACCCTTACTGCTGAATGCAAAAGAAAATATTTCTTTTTCTTTTTTTCTTCCTTTTTTTTGGGGGGGGGGGGCAAGCGATATCTAACACTGGTTCATGGTAATAGAGTGTCACATCATCTGATTTCACACTGCCCCCAGGGCAAACCCACAAACTCTGTGAGGGTGTTTCCAGATTACACAGGTGTTCCGTCGAGCTCAAGGGTCAGCATGATCTTTGGCAAGTAATCGATGTCTCTAAAGTTGAAGATCCTAGTCAATCTTAGATCATTTGTCAACAAACTTCATGCCAATTACATCCTATTGGCCACAGACCAAGCGATTTGTTATAAAATACGTGCCAACACACAGTGGTGCTTCTGAGACATCCAGGGGTGCTGAGAGGGTTCTTGGAGGGCAAGGAGTTGGTTGTCATGGAAACGCTTTAGGTCCTCAGGAACAGGGAGAGCTATTTCCTCTTTTGAAGAAGGCTTAAGAACTGCTTTCCTACACACAAAAGGACAATAAAATAGGCCAGAGCTTCAATTTTTTTCTTGGTCTATGCTAGAGAGAGAGGCACCCATATCCCAGATAGCACAGGAAATTTTCATAGAAATAAGGCCTCGGGAAGAAACCTAAGTTTTTTAAAAAGAAAAAAGTACAGATAAACTCACTCCACAGAATTTAAATCCCACCAGATAAATTTAAAGACAAAACAATGTCAACAATAAAAAGTTTTCACACAGCTCCACCTGGTGTCAACTTCTCCATCAGACAGGCAGTGGAGGAGAGAGAGGCAGCATTAAAAGTTTGTTTTTTTTTTTAACAACCAACTGTGGGCAGGCTACACTTTCCCTTCTGGCTGCAACCTGCCTGTCTCATCTTCTCACCATGTATTTGTCATTGGAAATCAGTTGCTTAAGCCAAATTCAGCTATTCGCCACAAATCCCTCGTTCTTTGTCATTCCTGGAAGGTTGCCCATCTCCTGCAGTGCTTTCTCTAACTCCTCTCTGTTTAGGAATTTTTTGCCCATATTTTAAGGATGAAATCAAGTCTTGTAATTTCCTAGAAGACTTCCCCAACTCCAACTGCTTGTTGACATCTCTAAAACCTTAAAACTCTGATAGCCTCCATGTGCCATTTAGCCCACCACAGAGACAGCCATGTCTTATTGATTTTTTTTAACCTATACTACTACCCTCCTCCACTAAAGTTAGCCCCATGAAGGGGCAAAACTGGGTCAAAATAACCTGGGTCTCCATCTAAGTCCACAGCATGGAGTAGGTTCACAGTTTATTCTAATTAAAGGTGGAAGCATAGAAGCATGAATTATGAATTAGTAATAAATATTGGAGAGTACAGTTACATTTTCTGTAGTGGAAATTTCTGTTTTTACTGGTAATTTGCAAGACTCAGCAAATCATGGATGTTTGTGATTTACTTCTGACTCATGGCCTGTTTGAGATCCATAGGTACTGCTTCTTTCACCTTCATGTAAACATTTTTTACCTGTATTCTCGTTCTACTTTTCTATAATAATCTGAAAGTGGTTGACCAAAAACCAAGTTTTATAGGTGGAATAATTAGATTGGTATAGGTCCTGTTAAAAGAAAAACCTTAGATGAATTAAATTTAACAGAGTTTAATTGAGAAAAGAACAATGCACAAATCAGGCAGCCCCTGAACAAGAATGGGTTCAGAGAGACTTCTGTCTGCTGCGTGGTCACTGATTTATGGACAGAAAAAGAAGGGAGAACAGAAGTGAGGCACAAAAACAGCTGGACTGGCTACAGCTTGGCTTTTGCCTTACTTGAACACGGTTTGAATAGTTGGCTGCCTGTGATTGGCAGATACTCAGTGATCGGCACAAGAGTAAGTTACAGCCTTTTACACATCCAGTCAGGTGACAGTTCACTACATACCGAGAAACTTTAAGGCAGAACTTAAACTATGTAAGGAGGAAGATTTAGACTATAAACTTAACAGTCCCAAAGAATTCAAAATTCTTAAATTACATGTGGAGAATATTTAACTGCATATTTTTTTTTTCAGTCCTATTTCTCCACGGTGATTCCCTTGGGTAAAATGTAACACTTCTTACAACAATATAGAATTGCATTGCTTTGATAAATATGTATTACAGAGGCATTCCTATTGACAATATCACTTTGTTGGCATGCTATATATTCTGACCTCTGTCATTCTATTACAACTTAACTGTGAACCAAGAGCACCTTGTTTACTTAATACCTGAATGTGACCACCTAATGATTGGGAATTTCCAGGGAGTTTCCTGGAAACTCTTCCCTGAAGATTTTCTTGACCACACTGAACAAATTCCTTCCGCTCTCCATCATGTTCAGCCAACGTTTGGCACTACCCTACTAGTATTTGTTAAAAGAAAGACTTTTGACAAAATAAATTTAACAGAGTTTATTTGAACAAAGAACAGTGCATGAATCAGGCAGCACTCAGATCCAGAAGAGGCCAGAGAGTTCTGCAGCATGGGCAGTGAGTTTTTATAGGATGAATATGGAAGGAAAAAAAACAAAATATATTTGATTGGTTAGAGTGTAAAGTCCTTAATTAGAGGTTAATTGGCAGTTTCTGATTGGTGAAGTCTCTAGTTTCATGTTACTATTTATGTTGGATTTCCATTTGCTTATGCAGAAACTTAAAACACTGGAACCACCTAATGGGCTCCCAATTAAACATTTTAACACATTAAACAAAGTTCAAATATTTTCATGCCAAAAATGATGTTTTAATAGTTATTCTGATAGAAACTTGCTGGATAGTTCTCATGGTTCAAAGAGGACAAGGGATATTCCAAGTGTGTATGGCTGGCTAAGAAAAATTTCAATGCTCTTAGGATGGAAGCTCAAATAAAACAAGCTGGAAACATGACTCTATGCAATCAATACAGGGTGGTTTTTATTTTTATGAAAACTATACTTACGGCTATGTGCAATAAAGCTATTTGGGTGGAGAAGATTCAAATTGAAAAACAGCTAGCTTTGTACTTTTGTATATTAGCTGGACTTTATTATTGCTGATGTGAGTTTTTTAGAAACAGCAAAAAAGTAGCCAATTTTCACAGCTAATACAGATGAGTCCAAAAATACCTGCAATATTACAAGTACCCAACAAATAACAGCATTTATTTTCTTTGAAATATCAGGATAGAAAATTCAAAGTTATTCTGTTATTTAAAAGCCTTCTGCGTTAACAGAGATAAAAGGGGGAAAACCGTTTCTATTGATCTATGGATAAAAAGAAATAGTATAGTGTTGAGTTAGCAGTATTGGTGAGAAGATAGCATTGTACTGGAGAAGAGGAAAACATCAAGTTTAGTGAGTAGATAAAAAGTAGGTTAGATGAGAAAATTTAGAAAAGAGTGTTAGCATCAATGTGACCTTTATGTAGAAACAAGGAACATAGGGGAAAAAATAGACAGAATTCTATCATAGTTTACTTTCTTTAAAATGCACAGAGGAGAGAAACCAAGAGCACATCTCCAGTATAAATAAGAATTAAGGTTTCCATAAAGCCTAAACAACACAATCACGGCAACCTGGTGAGTAGGTAACAAACCTCTTCTTTTCCTCCATCTTATGAGAATGATATGAAATGAGAAATATTGCATGTAAATTAAGGATGACTCATGTGAAAAATGTGCCTAGTGAGTTCCATCTTAAAAGAAAGTCTGTCTAGAAGAAAAGATCTTTGGGACATTTTTATGCCATGCAATACATAGAAAATTTACACATGGCAATATAGAAAATAATTTTTGCATGGTGCTAAGGTTCAAATGTGTTCTCTACAAAATTCTTGTGTTAAAAGCTCAGTTCCTGACATAACAATGTTGGCCAGTGGGGCCTTGGGGATATGTTTAGATCATGACTGGTCCCTTCAGGAGTAAATTAATGGCACTATAAAAAGGGCATGCAGAAGTGCGTTTGCCCTCTCCTGTTCTGCCATGTGAGGACACAGCATGTGTCCCCTTTTTGCCCTCTGCCTTCAACCTCTGAGGACACAGCAAGAAGACCTTTATTAGATGCCAGCACCTTGATGTTGGACTTTACAGCCTCCAGAACTGTGTGAAATAAATTTCTGTTCTTCATAAATTACGCAGTCTAAGGTGGTGTTTCATAGCAGCACAGAGAAAGTAAGGCACACAGTGCGCTGGTGTAAATGGACAAGGCTGGGCGACTGGCCCAGGCTCACTGGCTCCTCAGGCTTTGCACAGCGTCTTTGTGGGCTGAGGGGACCAGCATATCCTGAGCCACCTACCAGGCCTTCCTTGCAAACCACTACACTCTGGCCCATCTTCAGACAATGATTGATATCAGTAAGGAAAGAACCTATGTGTTGAATAAAGGGGTTAATTCAAAACACAGGTTCTCAGGCCTGTGTGCTCTTGAGTTTCTGGATCACACCTGTGGAGTTTCCTACTGTTTTAGTTGTAAACTGTTTGAGTAAATTAAATAGTTGCACATCCACATTGCCTGACAAATTCAAATTTGGCATTACCTTAGGAAGGAGATTTGGATTGAAGAACAGAAGTCATCTTTCTGTGAATTTTGGCTGGTTTTTGTAGACATTATAGCAACTTGTTTCTTGGATTGGTTTCCCTACCCTATGCTGTCAGCCAAAAGGGTTTAGTTGGCTCGGAGCCCCAGAGGAAAAGTGTAGCAAAAAAGTAAAAATATAATACCTAAATTCAAGTATTTGTTTTCATAACTTTCCAATATTTTTCCAACACTCTTCAGAAAATCAGGAATCTATTAAATTTTTGCAGTCAAATTTTAAGTAAAAAGTTAATAATTACACTTTGCAAATTACCTTTCCAAATTAATAAAGAATAGGTAAAATGTACCTTAACTCAAGAATAAAAGATATTAACACAGACAGATCATAAAATGGTAATCTGTTGCCAAAGTTAGCAATATACAGGAACCATAAACTTCTCTTTTGGGGGGCAGTGAGTATCTTGAGATATCCTACCCTGGGCTAAGCTCTCTGGCTGACAATATCTCGGAATGCTTATCACAGGGTACTTTCCTGTCCCCTTCTAAGCCTATATAAAAACATCAGGCTGTTAATAAGCAGTAAAATTTCCTCACATGAGATCTTTCATTATAGTCAAATAATTGGTGACCAGCAACCGCTATAGTTATTGTTTATTAGAGCCAAAATACACTGGTCCCTACTAGATGGTGATGTGACAGCTTATCTCTTTGATAATAAAAGCATAATCTATAAATCAGTCCCAGGATCTAGGCCATTTGTAGGTTCATAGCATGAAAGTGCATAGTTTGAATATGGCAGGGGTTGAAATGCATAAAGTGGGTTATAAACGGGTCACTTTTATCCTTGCATTGCTGTCCAATGATTTTTTTATTTTTTTCTGTGCTATATTTGTTTTTCTCTCTTCTCTCTAATTTTACATTTACCTCTGACCTCTTCAAATTCATCTTTTCCCTCTTTTAAGTGAGTGACCATGTTCAGTACGTGCTGCCCCAAAGTATTAGCATCTGAGAAAACAGAAGTAGGAAAGTCACCCTCACCTGCTCCCCTTCTGCCCTGAAGCATAAGATCCTCATTGAGAGGCACTCTCCTTATACGGAAACATCCTTACTTCCGAAGGCATAGGGGCCCAGAGAAGAATCTGAACAAACAGGCCATATTTTATTTATTGTCATTAGAACATACTTCTTTATTCAAATACACTTCTCCATGACTATTCGCTTCTCCATCAAACCTAGCATAAAAAATTATACAGGTTTACCTGTTTCCTTGGGTCTTAATTTCCTTATGAAAGCTCCTGTATCACATTGAACTTATATTAAATAAATTTTGCATGCTTTTCTTTTGTTAATTTGCTTTTTGTTATAGGGGCCTCAACCATGAACCTAGCAATGGATAAGGAAAAGCAATCTTTCCTCCCCTACATGGGTAAACAAATTAGTACTCACTTATATGAAAGAAATCCTTTATGTATACTATAATTTATTTTCCTTGAGGAGGGCAAACTATTATGAAATTATTGACTTTTAGGGAAGACTGGAATGAAAAAATTAAGCCATTTTTATACAAGCAATATGAGAAAGATATTTTCTTTGTGATTTTACTAATTCTCAGACACAACTCCAGCCTAGTAATGTTTTCTTCTTCATTAATATTAATTAAGTTTTGCGAGCTACACTAGAAATACTGAGAAAATAAATATACTCAGCCAACCCTATATGTGTTTGCTTCCACTGTAAGCTAACAAAACAAAACCAAAAAAAAAAAAAAAAGTATCTCTGCATTGTTTGATATATCAATATAGATTGGAGATGGAATATAGGACAATGGAAAGATGTATTATATATTGACAGAAACTCTCCAACAAGAAAAACAAAATACTAATTTTGTTTTGTGTTTAAAAGTTAGTCAGAAGATGTCTATTTAGTGCTATCTGAAAATTCTTTACTACAAAGACAGTGCAACTTTGCATAAACTCTCAGTGGTTCTGATAGAACCAGATTTACTGACAGATCGTTATAATAGAAAAAAATCACAAAGTGAGCAGAGTAATGGCTCTCTCTTGTTGGAAAGGAAAGGGAAGAAAAGTAAGGTAAGGGACAGGAAGGAAAAGGATGACATGGTAGTCTTGAATACAATTAATTGGTTACAAAAAGATGCTTGAAAGATGAAGATAAATGTGTTGTCTGAAATGTCATCAATATTTTGGTTGCTGTGAAACCTGATAATAATTTGTTTCTCTTGTCAGGCATTATAGATATCACTAATAACCAGAAACATACTGTTAAAAGTAATGATACTAAATTTTAATCATACTAAGTTTATATGTTTTTAAAATAAAGTATGTATATGAATATGGAGTGGGAAAAGGATCGCAGAAATTATTTAATACAATAGATTTATGACCTTTAGTTTTTTCAGTCCCATTTAAAAAGTAGTCATGCCTTTATAAAATCACCGACTGAATCAGCATGATGTGTTTCACAAAAGACATAATTTTTAAAAATCAAATATTTTACAAATAATGCTTTTCAGTTGTCTTTCTACATAAAAATTATTCAGTGATTAGCTTTTCTGCTACTTCTTCTTACATTGCAAATTTTAACAAAAGCAGTGTTCTAATGTCCTAACACTGGATCTTTTGATATTATTTAAATAGTTTTATACACGGACAAACTTTATTGATAACAAACAGTATAAAATTTAAAGTTTTTCTTGTCCCTTACAACAAAAAGAGACCAAAGAACCATTGAGTTTCTGACTTTTAAAAAGTCTTCTGCTGCCCCCAAAATGCCCCTTAAATATGTCCCAAAATGAGCAACATATTCTTTGAAGATTTTTAAGAAATGATGTTCTGTAATAACTATTTCATTATATAGAATTTTCCACTAAAGTCTACGTGTGAAACTTCCTCCATGCTGAATTTTTTTCCTGAATTAATAATATCTGTAGAAATTAGTTATCCACAACCAAGACTTTTCCTTTTCTATCTCTTGATTTATCTTTACCATATTATGGACACGTTCTTTTTTCCTCTTGTTTTATAAATAAGGGAATGAGACGTAACATATATTTGTGTTTACCAATTCAGATTCTGAAACAGTTTTCTGCCAAAGAGCATAAAGTCAAGAATGTTTGCAATTCTGACATCACCATGAACCACTACTATCCACACCTCTCTGTTCTTTTTCTGTTGTGGCTACTGTGACAGATTGACCATTTTTATGGCAACACTGTAGCTCACACCATCATGGCTACACCGTTAACTGTACAGATCAGTTCTTTTTTTACTAACATGGTATTTCAATAGTCATTTATTTT